>JAQQSB010002040.1:0-44012 GCA_029721515.1 Synanceia verrucosa
CAGTGTCTTCATGCAACAAAGTTTTTTTACTCTTTCAGAAGCTACCACCGTTTAGCTAGCTGGGAGGATCAGTGAAAGCTGACACACATTTTATGAAATAAAAAACAAAATAAGCATATGTGTGTGTAGTTATCACATAACTCCATAGTGTTTTAGAGTAATCTGTTAGCTAACAACCAGCATGAACATTAAGAAATACAGTACGTAGTAAAATAGCTGCCAGTTAATTATTGTTAATTACATAAATTAAAGCTTCTTTTAATCCATCAAGTCTGCCAATCATATGTGTATAAAATATGAAAGCCTTACTTTCAAGTTCATCCCACTCGCTGGTCTGGGCTGGTCGGGCTGGATGCAGCCTAACCCTGCTTAGCTCAAACCGGACGTTGTCTGATGTCACGTGAAAGGGTCTATTTCCCGCGTTGTGTATAAAATTGGCGGGTCATTGTGTATATTTGGCGGAAACATTAACTGTCTCATGAGCCTCTGGTGGCGCTGTTCGACACACGTCTTGGTCTCTACAAACCGTCCTGGCATGTGAGACCAATAAATAGAAAGGTCAGAAAGGCAGGGGTGGGCCTCAACAGTAGAACAACTATACTGATACTAGACACAAAGTAGTGACACATATTCAGAATGACTTATACAATTAATATTCAATAATTATAACTTGATAAAGTTTTATGTTTACGAGACCATCAAAATTGGTTCCTTAACCGATTGGTCTTGTAATGCTGAGTGAATAAACCTGAAAATTGATTTGAGTAAACCATGTATGTCTACACACACACACACACACACACACACACACACACAGGTCTTGCCACTGAGAAAACATAAGGGAATAGAGGTTAGTCAGTAGTAATATCCATATGAACAGTTTAGAAAGTTTATATTACGATATGTTAATGTTAACTCACATTAACTTCTATGCATTGATAAATAACAAGCTAGATTTGCTGTTATGTGAGTACTTGTTTCTATTTTTCATTTGTTTTAATTAGTCAGACTACATGTCTGTTTTGCTCCTATTTTGTTGTAATTGTTTATTTTGTACTGTGTTACTTTGTTATTTGCCAGTATGGAGCTGAAAAAATCTCAAAGTTAGTGAGATTACAGTAAAACCAGTGTTGTTTAGGCAGCCTTTAGATTTAGTCTTAAGTCTTTTGGAATGAAAATACTTTTAGTTTTGGTGACATTTTAGTCATTTTTATACATGATAGACTTTGTCTAGTTTACTCATTTTCAGCAAAAAAACAAAACAAAACAGTTAGTCTTTTTAAAAAAAAATAAAATAAAATCATTCAGATCAATGTATTAGAAACTGGACTTAAGGATGACAGGTTGTATCAATTGTTTCCAGTTCATAAAACAACAGTTAACCTAATGCTTCTGTATAATAACCAGGGCCCAGTTTTCAAAGGAATCCGCTCAGATTTTGGATACTGGATTGGATCAAATCTTGAAAATGGCTTTTAAAAGAAAAAGCGGATTATGTAATCAGATTAGATCATGTAATCCAATCTGGGTTTTGATGTGATCAAACCTTTGGTTTGGGTTTTTAAAGTTTTAGTGGGATTGGGATCACTTTGATCCAAAAATCTGGATTAAACTGATCCCATCAGAAGGTGGATTCAGCATGGATTTCAGGCCCAAAATGTGATGAAACTTTAGCGTTTATCAAATAATACTCTATTTGGATCATGCAGTATAGTTTACAAGATATCCTATTTATTAATAAGGTTTGAAGTTGATATATATATATCGTGTAATTATATATATATATATATACACATACGATATACGTATGTGTATATATACATACGTATACACATACGTATACGTATGTGTATATATATATATATATATATATATATATATACACATATATACATGTATACGTATGTGTATATATATATATATATATATATATATATATATATATATATATATACATATATATATATAGTGAGTGTCCACTGGAAATGCCTTAGCTGGAGTGGAAAAGGTGCCGCACCAATCAGAGGAGAGGACTGCTGGAGAGGGCGTGGCCAAAAGTCCCAGTGGCCACCAATCAGGGCAGAGGGGAGGTGGAGCATACAGGGCCAGAGGCAGTGCAGGCAGCTTGGCAGAGAGAGGGAGAGATTGTGAAACACAATATAAACACTTTTCACATCTATCAAACTCCGTGTAAGGTTCATTAAACCTTATTTTTTCCTCATTGCATGGATTGATATTTAACAAAAAAATTACAACAATTGATTTATAATTTTCTTTTTTATCCAGACGCATTGAACTGTGAGTGAAGCGTCATTTTCATGTAGAGATCAGCTTTCAGCCCAGAAATAAAACCATCCCTTGTGTACATAAATATGTGTGGATGTGCCTGTACTTGACACGGCGTTGTGTAAGTAGCACATATTTTTTTGAAATGTATTTGCTTTACATAATGTATTGTATTCATATTGCCAATGACTCAAACTCGAAAGAAAGGTCGGGTTGGGTCCGGGTCTTTTAGGGTCGTTACTTCCCACAACAACGGGCGGCTTTGCTGGCTCAGTGGTAGAGCTTGTCGTCAGTCAGTGAAGATCACTGACTGGGCTGACGATCGAACCACTGGGCGACCTCGAATCCCGGCTCCCCCGAGGCGCATGTCGAAAGTGTCCCCTTGAGCAAGATACTGAACCCCAAATTGCTCCTGAAGTGAGCTGTGTTGGCTCATGCCTTGCATGGCAAAAACATCTATCTGATGTATGAATGATCAGTGGAAATGTAATTGTATCAAAGCGCTTTGAGCTGTCAGGTAGACTGGAAAAGCGCTATACCATTGTAACACCATTTGCGACACAAAATCTGTTAGATGATTTTTACCCACAATCCCTCTGTGTTTATTCATTCCATCGACATTTTCTCGACACTCATAAGTATCAGTCCAACAAACTAGTGACTGTTAATATGTAATAAGATAAAGACAAAATTATCCATCATGTGACTTTCATTTTTAGGGTCCAGATCCTCGATAACATTTCACATCCTGGACATTCACACTGCGTTAGTGTGTCACTTATTCACTTTTATTCACATACCACCCAATTAGCTACATTGAGACTAGCTAAGTCTGGCGCTTTGGGCCCGATAATTTGTACATACCTCCCGCCATTTTTAGACAGCTAGCAAGAATCATTTCTACACTCATGTACAGGTCAAGAGAGCTGGCGTAAGGACAGTCACAACCAAAGTTATTATCTAGTGTAACTACGTGCATTTTTATAGAAATACATTGCATGGTGCTGAATAATTTAGCTTCAGCTAGCTCAGACAGTCAATATGAGCCCAAAACGATGAATTGATAACTAATCAAGACAATAACATGTTAATTCTTCTTATTTTAGACTTTTAGCGATCAATAAATCAGACTTTTTTATTAATTATTCTCATGTTGTTGTCGTTGTTGTTCTGTTTCTGGTGGTTGTTGTTGTTGTTTTTGTCATTGTCGTCGTTGTTTTTGCAGCTTGTTGCTAATGTTGTTGTCGTTGTTGTTCTGTTTCTGGTTGTTGTTGTTGTTGTTTTTGTCATTGTCGCTCGTTGGTTTGCATTTCACGAAGCTTTATTGCATCTATTTTCCCTTACTGCACACACACACACACTTTACACACACACACACACACACACAGCAATAATTATTGTTGTGTATTGCTTTGTTTGATCCATTTTATAATAAAAGATCAGCCTGTCTTGTTGAAGTAATGTCTCTTTTTAAGAACTGCTGCTGTCTTGTTTGATCTTCTCCTCTCCTAAATACTAACATGAGGCTGCCATGGCCTCAGAAATACCTGCCTTACTTACCAAAAAAGAGGACAACCAGGAAGAGGGTCCTCCTGTACCCAGTGGTCCTCAAGCAGACCAGAACAAACGTTGTAGCATCTAATGTCCAAGATCAGGTTTGTCCTCTCACTATATGAAGATTATAATAAGCATAAAGAGATGACATATAGAATAGTTAATATAATAGAATTTTAGATAAAGACACCATGACAATGCTCTCTGCATATCCCAAACCAGAGAAAGGGAACCTGCCTACATAGAAGGCCCTCAGATAGAATATCAAAGAGATGGCAGAGTCTTAGGTAGGCATAATGAAGGGTTCTGAAACAGCAATTGATTATTTTTAATTACATTTATTTCCAGTTTCCTCTACTTATTCAGGACTATGTTTTGTTAGAAACTCACTAATTTACTCAATGTTATAGGTAAATGATGCGGAGGTAACAAGATTGTAGGATGTGAGTGTGTATTTCCTCTTTCTTTAATTTGTCTTCAAAAAGTTATTCAACATTGCCTATATTATCCATTTATACCTTTGGAGTTTTAGGGCCCTTCCTTAACTTAGCTGATGCCATGCTGAAAACACGTCTCCAACACTTCAGGGACACCCTTACTGCCATCCAGATTTCCCCCATGAGGGCAACAGGCTGACATGTCCTTTCTGCTTGGGCTCAGAAGGCAGCGTCTCTCTGGATGCAAGGATGAAACTCTGCACGGCCTGTGCTTTTTTTGATGCAAAACTTTGCAGCCTGGGAGAATAATCAACCAGAAGTGCCACAGGTGTTTGTGCAGCAGAAGCTGTCATCAGGTGTCTGGAATGTGTGCCACTGTGGACATGCTGAGGTTTCTCACCTTGTGCTTCCCCTGCATGACATGGAGGCCCACAAAAGGAACATCTTCCATGACAGAGAGGCTCTCTTCCCATGGTTTTTCTGGAGACCCATTCCCCCTACAGCAAGCAGCTGTGGTGATGGATGATAATGGCCAGCCACAGTTTCATGAACAAAGTATGTTAAGATTATTATTATATTACAATATCCTACTGTAGTGTCATTCCCAGACAGTGTGTACACATCACATTGTAACTTTATTCTCAAACCTTAAGAAGAATGAGGTGAGTAAGTGCCTTCATAGCTGATAGCTGATTTGGTAAAAAAGTATGACTGGTTTTGACCAGCATATCTTGGGGAATGATAATTAAATCTCCATTGTGGACACACACACAATGGCAGTTGAAATACTGTTGTGGTTGGCTTTTAATGTGTTTGAGGCACTATTTTGAGGATGAGATAAGCATGTTTGAAAATGCATTGGAGAAAGAACTACAAATGTAACCCTTCTAACTTCATTCTGTATTTTAGTATGTCAACTTCCTGTTCCTTCACCAGGACCAATCTGCAAATATAATCTGCTCAGGCAAACTACTGCAATTTGGTTAGTGAAAAATCCTTGTTCCTAAATAAATGTACTTGTTCACAGGCCGATGTGACGTGTACTTGCCGAAGAAATCCTGTCCATCCTGCTCTGCTGAATGGACTCCTGAGGTGAAAGACCTGCTTTTGTATCGTACTGGCCATCTAGTACCAGCTGCCAAACCCTCTACAAGTTTGATGTCTTCACCTCTTTTGAGCACATGAAGGTGACAGCACCAGCCATGTGCAGACAGGCCTTATTGAAAATGTTGGAGCACAGATCTTTAAAGCTGGAAGGTTAATCTGTCTTAATCACAGTGAAACATATATTACATGTCACTTTATTGTTAATATTAATGTTGGGCATCACTTTAAAACAAATCATAATCTAATTGTCTGCAGACGGGCAGTATCTGTGCTGACACATTCCAGCGAATTTTCTTTGAATTTTCCTTTTGTCACTTCAAAGAAGAGGAAATGTGTCACGTCCAACAGTTTGTCTGTCCAGCCTGTTCTCCAGACATGCTGGCTGTTTGCTGTGATGGAAACCAAAACATTTCAGGTTTTCCAAGTCAGAAGGGTAAGTACTAGTATCAGAGGTTAGTTTTAGGATTGTTTGGAATAATACCCCATAGGTATGCTTTTGAGAATAATTTGACATTTTAACAAATAATAATAATGTACTTTGTCATCGTTACTATATATGGACAGGACTGAGGAGCCACCCATATTTGAGGGCTTGTTCCTGGCCAAAGACAAGGAGGTATCCACATTTGTTGACCTTGTCAGAGGCAAGCGTGCCAACTGTAAAGTGTTTATGAATTATATATTTTTATTGTTGTAGTTTTTGAATGTGTTTTGATGTGTAATAATGTATGTGTAATCTGACTTTGTAGGAAATGACCACGCTGTCTGTGGCCCTGCCAAATTTACAGCTGGCAGAGCCATGTCAAAAAGTCTGGTGCTCAGATAGATGAGGAGGGCATTCAAGTTGCTGTTTGCAGGTTTGTATTTGTGTTTGTGTGGATACCTGCATAGTTCTTGAGGCTGGTGTCACAATTCCTGTTGTAATCACAGTCCAAGTCTTATTCATAGTAATAATTGGAAGTATTACTTATGCTTGGATGCAGAGTTATATTTATCACTCTTTTGTTGCAGGAAAGTGTTTTTTTGTTTTACAGACATCCAGCTGACAGAGTTTTGCTCTTGATCAGAAGTTTATTATCAACCAGTATTTTTTTCTTCTGATTACTCAGACATAGTTTTCTCTTGTGGACACTGAACCACTATCGAGGAGAAATATTTGTCGATCCAATGTATCTCCAGAGAGAGATCTCAAATACGGCAAATGTTTCTTTCTTCTGTATGGATGTGACATGCAGCTAATCCTCATTGCTGTTTTACATATTTATCCCTTTGGTGAAAATGGCCTATGTCATACCTTTACAGTGATTGTATTTATTGTAGATTTATGTAGTAATTAAGATGTGTCTTTATCAAACTGTCAATATGCTGCTTCTGCTTTTCAGATCCTGGCCCGACCTGAACAAGGTAGCCGAGCAGTTACCAGAGCTTTTGCAGTTGACAGACATGAGACCATTACTGAGTGTCATGCATGCTAAAGCCCATACACCAAAATGCGAGGTACATGCAATCACTCAAATTGTAATGTGACAGCAGCTACAGGGAAATACCAGACTAGCCAACAGAATATGCTGTGTTATAACCTTCACCAAGTGTTTTAAGTTACTCTTGTGAATTTGTAGAATGTTGTGCTTTTTGTAATGACATATTTGAACGGCCATTTTCAAATCTAAAGCAAAGGACATGCTCTTTAAAAGCTGTGCATGTCATGCATTATTGGATTATAGGGGTGTCACGGTATGAAAATTTAACCTCATGGTTACTGTGACCAAAATGATCACGGTTTTGGGTATCATTGTGGTATTATTTAAAAAGTGTGTTGAATATGTTCAGAAAACATTCTACACAGTCCTACACAAACTGAAATAGTTTCAAAAAAGTGAAAGCCTTATCAAAAGCACAGCTTTTATTTTCAACTTTTTTATTTTGAAATTAAAACGGTAATTCTTATAGTCAACATTTTCATCAGGGTTTACCGGTAACCGTGACATCTCTATTGGATGATGTTCTATCAAAAAACATAGTGCAAACTATGGGGCTTTGTAACTCTTCTTACATTGTGCTGCAGGTGAGATGGGGTGGGAGAAGTCAGGATGGAGCAGGAAACACAGTTGGAGAGGAAGTGGAGCAAGTATGTAATTATTGTAAAATGAGTCTTAATCAAAATCAAAACACTAGAAACGGTTATTTGTTATGTAATTGACCAGCCTGGTGTGAGGAATAAATCCTATCCTTTATATCATCCTTTATTGCTGAAATGACAGGTGGGCTGGTCATATTTTTAGCTATGTTAAATGCATGTTGCTGAAAGGGACCACAAATGTCAAATGCAGGGTTTTTCATAAACTTCATGCTGTGTATATAGCCTGAACATAAATGGAATATTTTCTTTGTTGGTTAACAGTTTTCTGTCCCGGGCAGCTCTCATTACCAAATCCATGACAAAGGCAGGTTGGTACCACAGTCATACCTCACACTGTGATAAGGCAGCCCTCAACAGTGTAAACATTTCTATGAACGATACAGCTGTATCACTTTACTGTAATTAAAGTGACTAAACAACAGACTAAATTCATTTATTAATTCCTACCATTGTGATGATGGTATTAGAAGGTGATTCCCCAGGGTCTCCCCTCCCAGTTGGCGGGTGTGAAGCTGCGGTGGAATGTAATCTGCCCAAGCTCCACATGCTCCTCAAAAAGTTTGATGGCTTCGCCTCTGAGGCTTTCTGAAAGTGGCTTGTCCCAGGTTTCTCTGGTAAGTTTTCCACCCCCCGTCTCCTGGAATGCTTTCCTTACAAGGATTGCCCCTTCTGTTTGGCAGGTGTTACCAGGCCGATGGGGTCGTAAAGCCCAGCCACCTGGCTTAAAAGCTCCCTTCTAGTCAGTGGGTCAGGAGTTCCTAGTCTCACCTCCTCCTTGAGAAGATCTTTGCTCACCCTCACCTTTTTCTTCCTCTTAGAAAAGTTGATGGATGTTAACATGTAGAGTTTATCTTCTCCCACATTAGAACCAACACCCAGAGCTTTGTTATCTTCGTCTCTCATCTGATTTGGAAGAATGATGGTTGAAACTTTTGTCACGTCCTCCTCTCCTTCCTGGACAGCATCACTCCTTTGCCTCCCACTGTTCTCTGACCGTACCTATGGTTTCACCAGGAAGCCCCCAGCTCTCAGGATTTCCCCCACACCTTGGGTAATTTCATCCAGTTTCTCCAGGCTGTTGTGGGAGATAAGGATGTCATCAACATAGCTATCCTCTTCAAGGACTCTGCATTCCTCTGTCCGATGGGCAAAGATGGGAAGCTTGGCTGTTTCTCTCATAGCTAGTTGTGCTATACATCCAGCTGGTCTGTCTCCCATATTAACATGGGTGATAGCATACTCTCTTATCTCCTCCTCAGGCTTATCCCTCCAAAGGAATCGGTGCAGGTGCATTTCACATTCCTCTAAACACAGAATTGTACATCTTCTTGATGTCTCCAAGGGCAGCGTGTACCCCTCTTCTGAACCTCAGTAACACAGCTCTGATTGGATTGAACACATCAGGTTCCTTCAGCAGAAGATCATTCATACTTATCCCTTTGAATTTTTGACTGCTATTCCATACCAATCGTACTGGGGTCGTGACAGAATGTGGGTTTGGTGCCACCAGGTGGATCATGTACTACACTGGTCCTTTCCATTTCCTCCTAATTCCATCAGAAAGCTCAATGGCAGCAGCCCGCTCAACCATTTCATGGATCTGTGTTGTGTATATGGTTTTCCACTCTGGTTGTCTCTGCAGCTGTCTTTCTGTCCTTAAGAATGTGGCCTCTACTGCGCTTTTGTTGTTAGGAAGTGAGGTGGGGTCCTCTATCCATGGGTACTTAGCATCCCAGTGGGGAGAGTCTGTGTGCCCATCCATGCACACATAGGTGAGTCCTCCTCTTATGATCTCAAGTTCCTTTTCCTCTGCCAGAGTCATATCTTTTCCTCCTGGCTGGCAGTTGCCGCAGCGACATCCTCCACACTTTGGCTCACATGCGCTCCAATGCTCTCCCACCACCACCAGTCAAGAAACTCACGGGTAGTTGTAGTTGTGAACTTTGGGGTGAGTCTGTCTTTATACTCTTCAAATGCAAGCTTAGCCTCTGGACCTCTGAAAACTTCTGTGTACTTTACAGCAGCCGTCCTCATGGAACGAGCAAAGTGGGTTTTTGACTCATAAGCTGCGACCTCAACATCCTCAAACAGGTCAGGGTGTGCTCCGCCCACTGTCCTTCCCAAAGGGCTTTCCCACAAGACGAGGTCACCAATAACTCTTACCCTTTGTGGTGCAAGCCTCTCCTCTCTGTGGCTGATGAGAAGTTCAACGTCTTTTGGTCTCTTCAACTCCTCCAGCTTCACCTCAGGGAAGAATTTCCTCAGTCTCTCAGGATCAACAGCTCTGAGTGCTTTGGCAATCTCATCCAGCCCACAGCAGACAAGTTTGTGAGCTATTACTCTGCCTTGAGGTGTCTTGATCCTAACTCGGAGGAGGTATCTATTTGGTTTTACTTTCATGGCCATCCTGCCTACACCATGTAGGATTAAGGTCATTTTCTCGCACCGTAATTTCAGCCTTTCAGCAGCTTTGTGGGTTATGTAGTTTGTATCAGAAGCAAGATCAATTAGAGTCCCAATCTTCTGACCTGCATTTGCGGTGACCTCCATCAGCGTCATGATGACAGGGAGTTCGCGTAGTCTATTCCTCGCCAGAAGCTCAGTCCAGGTCTCACTGGTGTTAATCCTGCCTGCAGTGCTGTTGGTGAAGACTTTTCTGCACCTCTCTGCCATCTCTGGGGAAAGCTCAGACAAAAAGTCCTGTTGGTCGTCCGTGAATCGGTCTTTAGTACCTTCTCCACGCTGCTCTTCAGTGCTTCTGCTGCTGTTTCCTTTTGGGCAGAGGAAGTAGTGGTGACTTGATGTTCCCTCCCCTTTACAGTTTTTGTTCCTGCATAAGAAGGTGTCTCTGCAGTATCCATCACTCTCATGGCATCCAAGGCATTTTGTGCAAGCTCCCACTCTTATCAGGGCAGCCTTCTTCTCATGGAGATTCAGTCTCTTGAACTTCTTACAGAGGAATATTTTGTCATGGTGTCTTTCATCACCACACACAGCACACATGTTCCCAAGTGCTTTCTTTGCTGTCCTTGTGGTGGCATATTTTTTCTCAGGTTATTTGGATGAATGGTAGTCTGGTTTTTCAGTCTTTCCCACTCCTTTAAGCTGCTCTAGCCTCTCAAGAATCTCCTCTTGGTTCTTCAGGAATCTCAGTAATGCATCAAAGTGGTTGCTGGGAGTGACATCGTTACTTGGGTCTACCATGAAAATCAGCCAGTCTCTCTTAATGAAATCTGGTAACTTACTTTCTATTGCTTTGGTCACCAAGGGATTGTTCAGTGCACCAGAATTCCCCAGTTCTGTGAGATCTGACAAGGCTTTCTCTACTAACTGTATTAAGTCGATGACTCTCCTGGGCTGGTTTCCCTTCACAGCAGGCATGTTGTCCAGTTCTTGTAGAATCTCTAAGGTGATGGTTGTCTTATTCCCACACCTGTTTTCCATGACTCTGAATATCTCTTCAGCAGTACTATATGTTGACTGTCTGAGATCCCTTAATATCTTCCCATCAACACTGTTGAGGAGTTGGATTTTCTTGACCTCAGCTGATCCAGATGGTTCGCCTTGACTTTGTAGGCTCTCCCAGTCTTTCCTCCACCTGTGGTATTCTCTTTTATTTCCACCGAAGATGGGAAGGGCTGTTGGTTTAATCCTCACAGCAGCAGGTGCTACTGGCATTACAGGTTCTCTGCCACTCTCAACAGCTGTCTCTGCAGTCCTCCTCGCAGCGATGAACTCAGCTTTCCTCATTTCCAGCCTGCTGAATACAACCCTTAAATCTTTAATTTGGTCATTCAGGCGCTGTCTCTCTTCCATGAGGATCCACCGCTCCCAGGCAGACATAGTTCTGGTGGCCTCGTGCACCCTCTTCCCCAGGAGGGTTAGGTGCATCTCATAGCTCTCCAAGTGGATACTTTCAACAGGTAGGTTTTCAGCTACATCACAGCTCTTCTCAATTTCATGGATCGCTGCTGTGAGCTCATAACAGCCATACATGGACCACAGGTTCACTTGGACAATGTCTTTCAATTCTTTCCATCTTTCTTCAGCTTCAGTTGCAGTTCTCTCAATGTCACCCTCTAGTGTCTCTCCAAGAACTGCATCTTCTTCCTTTGTTTGCTCTGATGCCTCAGCCTGGAGTCCCATCCTATAGTCCTCGTTGGCATCAAGAAGTCTCCTGTAGCAATCAGAGAGTCTGTTGAATTCCTCCCTCAGTTCTGCCTCGACCATGCTGTCTGCCTCTTTTCTGAGGAAGGTGGCCTGCTTTGTGAAGCTACTCTTTGCAGTGGTTCTTTCCCTCCTGAGTTGTTTCACAGTCTTCTCCAACATTTCCTCTGCCATCTTTCTCAGGAATATAGGACTCCTCTGGCTTTTACCTGTGCGTCTACAGCAAAGCCTTTTATCTTCTCATCCACGCTCCAAGCTCAGTCCTCTGGGGATAATGCTTCAATGCCTGTCTGAACTCAAACGGCATAGATGACCACAGAGGACGCGGTACAACTCCATCCATTCATTCACTGTGTCTTTATTTATCCTCTCAATACCACACAGGATGGGATAGATTGATAACCTTAAAATGGAAACAGAGCATTAAATTAGATAAGCAGATTGATCAACATAGTATATTTGATAGCTTATTTCATCATGGTAAAATTAAATATCATATTATTATTTAAACCAAAACAAAATCATGTTAAATTTATGAGTGAGGTTGGATTTATTAGGCATTTTATTTAGGCAATTAATGCACCAAGTCTATTCAGTTCTTTAATTTGCCTCTCAACCAAATAAAATATATCTATATATACACACATGAAATTAGGAAGCCAGTGTGAATAAACTAATCAGTGTGACTTCAAAAGGAATCAACCAATATTCTTATATACTATCTGTTTATATCTCTATGAGTCTAATTGTCCATCTATTTATTTATTTATTTATCTATCAGCATTTAGTTGGCAATGAGCACAATGAATTAATGAATGAGTGAATAACTAACTGACTAGTGTCCACAGAGCAGGGCAAACAGAAGAGGAAAGACACTTTTGTACTCATCCCACTGATTGAGAACATCATTTAAACTCATAAAATGTAGACATACCGACAGCGTCTCTATGCTCATCTAAACACTGATGCAAGCTGTCTCTCCCCTGCAGCAGCATGCCACACTGAACAGACAAAGAAGCCACACACCTGTCTGCTGGCACACTTCATCAGAATGGCTCCTCCCTCACTCTCCTGCCTACCTGCAGATACCCAACGCACTATTATTATTAGTATTATTATTATATTGATATTTATATGATTATTAATTAAACCCAGTCCCTTTAAATAAATTGGACAAAAAGGGAAAAGAGAAAAAAATATGCTGAATGCCTGCTGATCGTTCTCCTGACTCAACACATATTATATACTTATCAAAAAAATCTGTACTGTTATATAATTGTGATTTTACAGCTTTATAGATAATTTTTCTCAACACCTACTTTTTGGGATACAGATGGTGTCGTCTAAGGTCTCATCTGTTTTGATGGAAGCTTAACTTAAACTGGTGGTTTTAGCATTATGGTGTGGCATTTGTCTTGTTTTTGTTTTGTTCTCTTTAAAGATCACCAAGCGGGCAGAGGTTGAAGCTACCGCTCTCGAAAACATAAAGAAGGAGCACAACCTTGATGAGGAAACCCTACAGCAGTGGGTGTGTGATGTGAGGCAATGGACGGTAACAGGTGAAAAATGAACTGTACTTTGATGTCTTTCATGTGTCCATGTTCTTCCTTCACATCCACAATAGCACATTACTTTATGTTGAAAATGAGACAGTTGATGACATTTCTCTCTTTGGTTATTGTTTACCTATTCAGAGAGAGTATCCACTCCAGGGTGTACTGAAGACATGAGGGCAGACGTTGAGAACATCACTGTGTAACCCTTTGCACAAGAAACAAGATCTGTACCGTCAGCATGGTTTGTGTTCAAATCTAAGTTAATTTCCATTACACCACAAAAGATTATCAACCACAACACAGTTCTCTTTTCCTCCCACAATGCAGATAGCAACCAGGTGAGACAAAGAAAGAGAGAAACAAAATGACAGAGCTGAAGAAGAAGCTTCATGAGAAGGTTGTTCAGTACAACTCAGTGGCTGAAGATCAGATTGAAGAGGAGTTGGCGTGCAGTCTGGACAGAGGGTTACATCCCACCATGGGAGAGGCATGAAAATGGTATGCTAATAAGTTAGCTTGTCTTGTTGATCTTTGAGACTATTCCCACTCTATGACCGTGGTGCGACTGTATGTTAGTGTTGTAAATTTTGAACAGTTTTCAATTTTCAGATGGAACAATGGTTCCGACCTCACTTATTTAAATTATTATTATTGTATTTTTGTCAATGCGCAATTGAATTACAGTTTTAATACTCTTGTACTCTGGCCATAAATATATTAGTGTCAGAAATAAGCCTTATTCTGCCATAACATGTAAATATACCTTTGTCCCTTCTCCATTCCTCTCCTCAATCTGAAGGTAACAACTTCATGTTGAAGAGGACTGTTTTTGACCAGGTGATGCTGGTGAAACGCTTGGAGGAGGAGCAGAGCATCCTGTTAAAGGAGATGTCTCAGCACATCCTTTACCTCCTGGAAGGAAGTCAAAGAAGTGGAGACACTCAGAGGACAGACTTTGGAGAGCCTCAAAACCAACAGTATGTATGAGCTCTTCAAAGGAGAATCTTTTCCTCCACTCTGCAAACAGGTTTAGTCCTACATGTGTAGAACACCTTCATATTTTTTTCATTGTTAGAAATCTTGCTATGCATTTTGCTGAACTCAGCAAATGTTTGGTGTCTATGTATTTGATATATGATGGAAACAATAAGTTATCAATATTATATAATATGATATTAAAATCAATAAATGATGCTCTGTATCAGTTGTTTTGTTTGTTTTCATTTACAGATTTTCTTGACATGACAGAGCAGGCTACACAAGGGCTCATCAGTGTCCCCAGTGGAAGACGCCTCTCAGTGAAAAGTCAGCACAGACAGGCTGTAGATGTGTACTGTAGCTTAGCCTCCATGGACTGTGATTCACTTCACACACAGACAGAGGACAGTGAGGAGTGGGACGACAACGGCTTCACTATCCCAGAGTCAGAGTCAGAGGAGGAAGAGGAGTATGGGCCACTGCCTGACATTACTGAGGCACTGCTCCACTTGTATGGTGTTATTTACCAGCCCTGGATGTGGATGTGATTTGATTGTTTTATAGGTGAGGTTAGGTGACTTTATTTGTACCTGTAGGTAGATTTGTTTTGCAGTGTAAGCAGAGGATGACATCTGCATTAACAACAAACTAGACAACAGAGCATCAACAAAGAAAAACAGACAAACCACAACAAGACAGAGTATCGTATGCTGCCTGAGACCAGAACAAGAACATTTCTTTGGTCTCAACAACAGAAAATACCTGAAGATGAGCGGCAGAGGAAAAACTGAGATTTTTTCTTTTCGCCTCAGTGAGAGAAAGCATTAAAAGATGAGTGGAAGGCAAAACTGGAGCTTGATCGCCCATTATATGTCCGAGTTTTCAGTCTCTCGGTGGGGACTGTTTCCTTTATTTTTTAGATCTCAATGTGAAATAAACTGTAGGCTAATTACCTCTTTTCAATATTTCCAGCGCCCAGTTGGGCAGCTGGCCACAATGCCCCCTGGTTAGTAAACCTGAACAATATGCATCTAAGTTTGGACAATACTGGGTGAGGTTGAGATACACTGGAGATGGTGATCTCCCCAACCGTGATTATGTCGGTGAGACACTCCTCTTGAGTCCTGTTGGATTAATGCCTCGGATGTATATTCTTTCATCATGTGCTGAATAAGAGAGACTTTGAATTGTGTTTCCTCCAGGAAGCTCCTCTGCGAAGATTCCTGGAGGTACAAGCATCAAAACAAGCTGGCCATAAAGTGGAAAGACTGGTCTGTTGAATCACAATTCAATTGGACATCACCACTTTAATTGTAAAATTCCTGGACCGGTAGGGTGTCGGATCATGATATTGATTGATACCCGCGGAGGTATTGTGACATCTTACACTCCAGTAAACCAGTGGACAGGTTTGGCATCTGGTATGGAGTACGGACGTATAAAGTTAAACTGAACAGATGCCAACAGAGAACGGATTACAATTGCCACCTCAATTTCCTGGGTCCATGATAATGGTCGCATTATAGATCCTGGCCAGTCAAGTCGCGTGCTTCACCTGTCATTCCACCAATCACCAGGTGAGGCAGTGCCTGACGGTACAAGTGTTGGAGATGTGGCGGTCCTGGGCCTTACAATGAGCCAAGAGAATGCAACTAAGGCAAGAGTCTGTGCAGCCCATGTCCTCATAAGGCCTCCTGCCGACTCGATTCTTCAGAAAACTGTCTAAAAAGCAGAGGAGGATCTCTTCTCTTCCAGGATGGCGAGATCCCAATAGATGCCATGTGTACAGAATACCTCCACCAAACACATTAGCAGCTACAAAACATAGGCCAGTATGGTCCTGGTCCAACTCAATATGCCATGGGCTAATATACAGTGTGTATATATAGAATTGTCCATGAGAGTGTCTAAGGGGATGAAGCAGCAGCATCATGGTCCATCCAGCCCCAAAGGATGAGAAGTACATGTCGCCCTCTCCACCTCACATGCCAACCAGAATGAAGCCTGAGCAGTTAACTGCTCATCCTCTCCACGAGAGCAGCAGTAACAGAAACACTCCGCAGGATGACCTCATCACCACCAATGGTCACTCAGAACCAGAAGATGGAAGCCAGCCTGGTCTGCACAGCCCCACTGAGAACAGACGCAGGTAGACTGGATCCATGGATACCATCAGATGAGCGACCAGCAGCAGCATAGGCAGACTACGAGTCACAAAACTAATCTGGCAGTATGTGTTAAAGGGAGTGAAGAGTAAACACATCCTCTTCTCCACTACTCTAACAGATACAACCTTGGAGCAGCACCTCAGCTGGTCGGCATGGTCCATCTCACCAGCCCATCAGGATGCAGACTTTGAAGCCTGGATGACATCAACTCCTTCCTCAAACAAGGGCCTAGCCTCAGTCCCAGACAGCACTTGGCAGCTGGATGGGCAGCCAGTTGACCCGCGGAAGAAGATGCTAGTTAGAAAACACTTAATGGAGGCATCCAAATGAAGAAGAAGAGAAGCTCCAGTGTGTCAGAGGAAGTTTCCGGCAGTCTAGAGCCTATATAGCATAATCCAAAGGATTCCATCTACCAAGGCAGCCTTCAGAGTCAACCTTGCAGTAGTCATGGTCCTAAGTCAGCACTATCAAAAAGGAAAGTCTTAAGCCTACTTGAATAAGGGAATAAGGTGTTCCATTCTCCGGGCGAAGCCTGGATTGTCAGTTGGACCCATGTGAGAAGAGGAGCTTGATATCTGCAGCTCTATGGTCCCATTCTACTTCTTTTTAGCCACCCTGAGGAACCGCTAATAGTCCTGCATCTGAGAGAGCATGATATTTTGTTCCATCAGCCCAGGCACTATTAGCTCTTTAAGATAAGATGGTGCCTGAGCATTAGCAACCTTGTGGTGGTGAGGAGGATTTTCCATCAATTATTCCTGAGATTTACAGCAGCCAGTGCAGAGAGGTCCCATCAAGCAATCGAGAAATATGGTCTCTTTTCCTGGTTCAGTCAGCAACACTGCTGTGCCGTTCTGGGCCAGCTGGATCAGCCCCTGATAGACTTATTAGGGCAGCCTGATAATAACGGAAGCCACAATGCAGTCCAGCCTGAAGTTACAGCATGGGTCCATCAGCCCCATTTTTCTGCATCAGTTTTAAGCAGCAATATGCTCTTTATTTTTTGGCATGTTACTAGAGGATGAAAAAAAGCATCTAGCTGTTTGTTCTCATGTGCCAACGTTGAAGGACATATCTTGGTCAAAAATTACCCGCAGATGGCGACATAGTGGTGTTCGAGGCTGTTTGCCACCTAGAGTAATAAGTCATTAGATAGGTTATTTCTGAGCCTTGGCATTTAGGGCCAATTAGAATAACGGACAGTTTTATCTGGAATTCTAACAACAAGAAATTGTGCGCCATCCAAGTTTTTATCCCTGGAAGACATGTTTGGAGTTTAGCTAACTGCAGCTGGATCTCGCTCTGACTTAAAATGACAAATATAGCTGGAATCATCTGCATAACAGTGAAAGTCCATCAGCCCCACGAGTGCAACAGCAGCATTGCCTAACAGCAGCAGCATGGTCCATCATAAAGTAAATAGAATAGGCCCAAAGCAGCAGAACCTTGAGGAACCCGGTTCTGACTATTAGTGGACTGCATCAGCCCCACTCATCATTAATGTGAAACAAACTGTGATCGATCCGAGCAAGCTTAGGATTTGAACCATGCTTAAAGCAGTTCCTCTAGATGCAGCAGTTACAGCAATGGTGGCTAATGGTCCATCTGCCCCACAACAGGGAGCAACGTGAACAATGGTGACAGCCAGATTGGTCATCAGCCAGCAGCCCATAAGATCTAACAAGCAGCAAGTACTGAGACTAGTCCATGGTCTGCCCCGCAGAACGGCGGCAGCAGGTCATTAGTAATTTACTCAGACAGTGCAGCGGCGGCAGGAGCAGCCCTGGTGCGCGATCATGGCCCCAAATCCCGACTGGAAAGTCCTCAGCAATAGATTATTGTTCTGAGTGATCAGTCACACAGAGCTGACTGCAGGCCAGCTGCAGCTCAAGGATCATTAGAGAGAAACCCCCAAGGAAGGTTGGATATTGGTTCATAGCAGCAGCGGCTAAACCGGGATCTGACCTGATCCATCGGCCCCACCAGAAGAGGTTTGATTACGGCTACTTTAAATGACATGGAGCGTCAATACAGCCTCCCGACAGCAAAGATAAGTTGATCAAATGTTTAATAAAGAGGTGCTCATCAGCCCTAGCAAAGGTAGCTTCTTTAAAGCGCAGGCTGGGATGGGATCTAAGTCAGACAAGTAGCGGCTGTAGAGATGAGGAAATCACCGCAGTCTAAGTTTGCATGGTCCATCAGGTCCCTGGAGGAAAAGGCAGTCGGCAAGCTGCATACATCAAGCAGCTTCAATGAGTCCTATGCTTCCTGTGTTTAAAGACAGCGGCAGCATATGGTCAGTCAAAGGCACAGTGTGACTGATTTTCTCCCTAATAGTTATAATCTTCTCATTAAAGAAGCTCAGCATGGTCCATCAATACCGAGGGTTATGGGAATAGATGGTTTAATAGAGCTGTGGCTCTCTGGTCAGCTTCCAGCTGCAGTGCTGAAGCGGCGACACCTGGCAACGTTGGTTTATTAGCCCTCTATTAATGATGAATAATGCGGCTGGCAGCAGCAGCGGCCTTGGCTGGAGAGCTTCCTGGTCCTATCAGCCCCCAACTGGATCAGCGGCAAGTCCAGGAGTAGACAGCTTTAGTAGACCGGTTAAACGCCACTTCCTTTCAAATCTTCTTGCTGCTGCTTGCTTTAAATCTGCGGTGAGGGTTATAACCATGGAGCCAGCTTATGCTATGCTTAGCTATCTTCTTTTTAGAGGAGCAACAGAGTCTAGAGATGCTCGCAGCAGCAGTCTGCAGCACTATCTACCAAATTATCAATTTGAGTAGGACTGAAGTCTGAGCTTCCCTCAAGATATTGCAGCATTAGATATTGAAATTTAAAAGCGAGCCAATGGAATTATATCCGTGTTAAGAACTTGTTTGCTACAGCAGCATTTCAGATAAACATCTAGTGATCCGTGGATTTACTCCTGACGAGTGTAGTCCAGAAGAAAAAATCAAAGCGTTAACAAGTAATGGTCCATCAGCCCCATAGAGCAGCAGGAATTCAGCAACGGTGGACTGAGGCATGTTCTACTAATGCCGTAGGTCAGAAACAGGTCGCAGGGTATGGTTACAGCAGTTGGTTGCCCTAAACATTCTGACGCGGTCAGCCAATTGAGCGGCAGCTACTTTCACAGCGGCAGATAAAAAGCAGTACCAAGAGCTGTCACTGTCAACGCCCACATGACATATTAAAGTCACCTACAATAATGACTTTATCAGTTCTCAGGACTAAAGTTGATAAAAACTGACCAGAGAACTCAGGATATAAATTCAGAATATGGAATCTCTGGACTGCCATACTAATTATAGCAAATAAACTGGTTTCTCTTGTTTTTCCATTTAAGACAGTGGAAAGGGCCGTGACTAAGAAACGTCCAGGCTTTCAAAGACTTATGCTCCACCATTTAGGGAAACCAGGTTTACTGGAACAGCGACCGGTCACGTCAACTCAAACAGCTGCAACTCAGCGGCAACGACCTGTATCTCTAGGAATATGAGTATTAATATGACTACGGAGGAGGGGATTCATTCAGGCTGACATAATTCATCTCTGACACACAGCAGCAGCATGGTGCAAGGACAAAAATAAATCAACCTGGTTATCTGATATTAATTCATTTACTAGTAGAGCTTTAGATTGTCAAATCAGACCTGATATTTAGCAGTCCACATTTAATTCCTCCTGTCCCGATTATCTATTTCCAGCAGTGGATTTAATTTTATTAGCAGTTATTTTGTTCAACTCCCTTTTGTTTAAGCAGGCTATGGATTTAACTGATTTTAGTGGTCGGGACCCCACGAGGACAATCGCTTTCTATGGGGTTCTGGGTGGGTGACGAGCTCTTAATGGAAGCACAGAGAAGTGTGTTAAACTACAACTCTGTCGCTCCGGTCTCCCCAACCCTGGGTTGTCATGGGTTAGGTTGACTAATAAACCTGCCATTCATTCCACGGGAACTTCATCAGGTGTGAGGTCAGTGCCTGATCAGGACGCCAAAGTGTTGGAGATGTGGCGGTCTGGGCCACAGCAGCCAAAGAATGGTTCAGCTCAGCCCCGCGCAGACGTCTGTTTGGCAGCAAGCCCATGTGCTCAAAATGGCAGCATTCTTCAGCTGTCCAGCGTCTTACAAGGAGCAAGCGAAGCAGCAGCAGCAGCGCTGATCCTCCACCAGGCACTCAGAGCAGCAGCAACAGCGACAGTCTGGTCCTGTACCAGTGCCATGGGCGCAACTAGCAAGCGGCAGCAGCTAGATGGTCCATCAGCCTCCACGAGAGCAGCAGCAGTCTCTGGTCCTTCACCAGCGCCTGGATCGAGCAACAGGAGCTTGGATCCTCTGGGGCCTGCCTCGGCAGCAGCAGCCGTGGATGGGCAGCCAGTCTGATCCGCAGGAAACGTCCCAGCCCCCTGCCAGCTCCTCCGCTTCCACCACTGGGGGCTGGAAACCCCCAGCTACCACAACGACAGAGTGACGCACCATCCACAGCGGAAGAGCAGCAAGCGCTCGAGTCCCCCTACTCCGATGAGTTTCCTCCTCTCCCTTTATCAGGTGAGGGAGCTCTCAATCTATACAAATGGTGCATGCCTGATAGTGAGGTTGACATGGTGCTGTGATGAAGCACAGGAGAAATATAGAAAGTGCTAGTGAGAGCCCCAGCTTCAGATTTCAGTTCAATAAGTCTGATTGCTGGACCAAGGAACCTGTAGCATTCCCTCTCTGTCCTTTGTCTCAATGCCAACTCTCACAGACTCTCTTTCTCCCCTACACCCGAGTTTTTAGCTCCAAACAATTAACGAGTCACATGAAGCACCCTACCAAGAAATAGTAAGGAAGGAAGAGACGATTTGAAAGCTAAATTCTTTTCATACCCAGGAAGAATAAAAGGCTGAGATGGCACAGGCTCTCACCACAGTCGTACCACACCTGATTCTCACCATGAGCGTCCTTAAAATTGCCACACTGGAACGCCGTGAGTATTCGCTTAATCCAAGTTCTTCTCTGTCATCAAAAATTAATTATTTCATTGAACACTGACTTTGAGTGGCCCATTTCTGTTAGCAAATCCCAAGAACTGAGACTAAACACTCATGATTATGATGTCGAGGACGTCTGTAAAATGTGGCACAAAGAGTAAATGCCTTTGAGTATCAATAGGTGAAAATCTGGCTGACTTGAGAGTGGACATATCTTTAAAAGTAAAGGATCGCTTGTTCTCATCAGGAGACTAGGACATGCAACACCAGGGAGACTATTGATGATAGATTGTCTCATATCCGAGGTAGAGAAATACTGGAGATCATAATGTCTACACCGCTTTACTGAGAGAGTCAAACAAAGTCTATTTATTTAAAGAGACTCAGAGAGAATTATTGTTTGTGGGTTATAGAAATCCATTGTGTGTGGGGATTTTAATACAGTTACTGAAGAAAAATGACAGATGTAGCTCCAGTTCGAGACATTAAGTTGAGGTCGGAAAGTAAATATTTAAAGTGAAATATGTAATGAAGCTTAACTTGATAGATGTGTGTCGAGCTGTGGAATCCCTCTGGAAAGAATTTACAAGAGTCTCGATCTCTAAAACCAAGAATTTATGTGTCATCATGACATTTCAAGAAGTAAATCAGTGTGCAACTGTTCTAAATAACTTTTTCTGATTCACCTCATTTGTTCAAAAGGCATGTCTGACATTTGGCTCCTCAGAGTCAATCAAGGTTTCTGGAAACTAAACACACAATGTTTAAAAGACACAGATTTTATTGATTGAATTGAAACAAGAAATACATAAAATAATAGAAATAAAAATAATGACCAAATCTGACATGTTATGAAGTATTTTATGGGATATATTATTTATTTAAAATAGAGATGAAACACTTTTTTTCAAATTTAAAATGTAGAGAACTCAAACAAAGTAAAGGAATATCAGAAAGTTTGACACATTAATGATACAAATATATATTAATGTAGAAACATATGGAAACAAAAAAATCTAAAACTGAAGATAGGACACTATGTCAAGTATTAAAAGACTCATAAGTTGATATCTATTTTAACCATGAGTGTATTATATATTATCTATGAAACAAGCAGATGGTAGATGACAGAGGGAATTTAATTCATGCTATTCAATCTGGAAAAACATATGCACAAGTAAATTTATTAAAAGTACTAAAAACACAGAGAAAGGGGCTACTGTGTTCATGATGAAAAACAAAAAGAGAGGCAATTAAAGACTTGTGCATAGATTCACATAAAAACAATAGATATAGACTCCAGGATGTGTTAAAGCTCCTATTGGAATCAATCCCGTCTTTCAGCCTCCTTAAACTTCAAATGACTTGACTGCAGAAATCAGAAAAGAGGGGAGGGTGGAATGGAAGCAATCCAGCATATGAACACCTGGCAAAAGCCCTGGTCCAGATGGACTCCCCACAGAAGTTCTACTCAACTTTTATATAGACCATGTGGTGAACCTCCTCACCCTCTATGTTCAATGAAGGCTATTCTCAAAGACGACTGCATGGGGGAATTCCTTTTACCAAGGGGTTTTATCTTTATTATTTAAAAAAGGAGACCAGCACTGACCTGGACTATATATATACAGGCCATATAACCATTATGAATACAAGATTATAAAATATTAGCCTCAAATAATTTCCCACTAACAGATTAAATGCTATATTAGATCAAATAATAGAAAAAAAGAACAAACATATGTGCAATTAAAGGAAGATTAATGTGGGATAATGTTAAGATATACTGAGGGAAATTATTTATAAATCAGAAAAAAATATTTCTCACCTATAATTAGTTTAGATCAGCGTTGGAAAGCTTTGAATTTTATTAGTAGGGAATATCTATGTAATGTAAATGGAAGCCTACGGTTTTCCTGATAAATTCAAGATTAGCATGGTGAAATGTCTGGTATTGGAAATCTAACATCTCCATTAATGTTAATGGGGTCTTAATGGGACCCCTTGCAACAGTGGATCGAGGTGTGAAGCAGGAGGCTGTCCTCTCAGTCCTGCGCTTTGTACATTTTAACTCATAAAGTTTACTACTTTTAACAATGATTAACCTCTGAAAGGCTTATTTCAGGTACAAAGGATAGGAGCTCATACCCAAGATATGCAGATGATATCACTGTTATTAGTAAAAAGATGATGGGCTTTAAATGGCACCAATATTCTTTAGTTTATATGAATTAGCTTCAGGTACCAAATTAAACAATAATGAAACAGAAGGAGTTTGGATTGGAATGGAGAGTAATAAACAAAATATAAATGTTAAAGTTAAGCAGGAAATCAAAATTTTGGGCTTAACTTTTCTGTTGCATAGAAGATAGTAGTGAGAGAAACTGGGCAGAGTAAGCTATGTGAAGTCAAAGAGGAGGTTAAAAAATGGGAAAACCTAAAGATATGAACTCATAAAGACAAGAGGTTAACATGATAAGAGCAACCTTCATTCTGTTCAAACTCCACTCTTCCCTTTTCCAACATCTTCCCTCCATCTAAATAATATGATCATTAAATTAAATAAACCAATGTGTTAACTTAGTCTGGGGTACAACCAGGGAGGTTAAGGCAAAAAGAGAATTATTGTGTAGAAACCCATAGAATATGGGGGGTTGGGGGCTGATTTCAGAGCTGGGAAGTAGACTCCTTATTGCCTTCATTAAGAACTAGTGTCCACCGCCACTTGTTCCAGGAACAGCTCTCTGGGTCGGTGTGATCTTTTCCATGTGGAGTGAAAAGAAGAGGCGGAGCCAGACTGAGGCCCAGACTATAAGTTAATGTATGTGGAGATTTTACCCACCAATACCAACATTTAAAAGATTGGATCTGGAAAGACTGGCCAAGTAAAGTGATTTTTAATAAAAGTAACAATAAATATGGTGGAGAGATAAAGTATAAATGTTTAAATCCGACAGTGAAAGGTATAGGATGTTATAAAAATATTAAAAACAAAAATCTCCCAGAGAGTGTTCGATGTTCGCTTTGTCTCACCTCTGTCAACAGATTAGCTGTAAGAGCTGTTGTGTCATGGAGTTGTTATGTTGCAACTAAAACCACTGTCCCATGATTTACTGTAATGGAAGATGAGATCGCAGCAACACACTTTTTAACCTCAGAATAAATCAGATCAGAAAGGTTTACTATTACTTTGAGGTATAGTTAACACAATACAAGGAATTTTATTCTGGTGAGTTGGTGCAACATAAATATAGAAAAAAATAAGATAAAGTAGAAGATACAAATATAAAATATATAAAGTAAGAGTGTAATTAAATTGCAAAACAAAATGCAATAGTATAACTGGTCTTTGCAAGAAACAAAGTACAGAATTAACGTATTTGTAGGCAAGAATGTTTGGAGTGCAAGATATTTACACATTGATATTGCCACATACAAGTTTTTTGAGGTTAACTTTATAATTGTAGATGTGCAGCACTTGACCAGCAACAGTGCCCGGTGATGTGCATTAATGAACACCTTAATGTATTACAGTGGTCTATCAGGGAGGGGTGTCAGCGGGGGACCTGGGCTCTAGTGTTTCTGAAAACGGTGGCAGGCAGACGGAAGAAACTGTTCTGTATGGCGTGAGGTTCTGGTCTTGATGGGACCGGCCTCCTCCACAGAGGGTGAATGTTTGCCAGAGCTAGGGAACCCAGGGTGGGAGGATTACAATTCTGTACTTCTGAGACGCTTAGGAGTCCTGGAGGTGTACAGAGGTCCTGGAGGGAAGGCAGACTGCAGCCGGGTTTCATTCCTCAGCAGAAATGATGATACGCTGCAGTCTGCACTTCTTGTCCCTACAGTAGCTGCAGCTGCAACAGATGGTGATGGAGGAGGTGAGGATGGACCGTGATGATGGAGGTGTAGAAGTGCACCATCATCTTCCATAAATAGATAAATAAATATGTGCAGTGAAGCTGTGTGACTTATTTAAGAGACCAACCCTTGGCTGGAACAAAGCTGCCTCTGTACCGCGCTTGATTCGGCTCCTTGGGACCCTGAACCTCTGAGCGGATGGAAGGAGCTGAACTCAGCAGACACAGGGTGAGAGTTATCAACTGTGATGGAGCTGGCAATCCCTGTAACTGCTCTGGTGCTACAGGGATCCCAGGACTCAGGAGAAGCAGCTGAGGCTCACCAATGAGTCCACTGGACCATTTAACAATTTGGCTCAGTCTGTTTCTGTCCTTCAGAGTCAGACCTCCAAACCATGACACCCAAGCAGAAAGATAGGACAGACTCAATAAAAGCAATGATAGAATAGGATCATCATGGTTTTATCCACGCGAAAAGAAGGACAGCTTCCTGAGGCAGTGGAGGACGCTGGTGACCCCTCTTACAGACAGCTTGCCACAGTTCTCCTCAAGTTCTACTATTTACTTCACCTGCTTTTTCACAGTGACACTGAACCTATTACACTATGTACCATATCATGCTGAACTGACTATTGAATGAAATCAATGATGTTACTTTTGTCTATGAATAATCCATTTTTTCAACTACTTCTGAGTCTGTCAACTGTGCTCTACTGTACATGTGAAGTCTGTTCATACTGCGGAGTATTGTTTTCTTTTTAAATAAAATGTTTATGGAAATGCTGAGTTGTTATTTTCATTGCTGTGATGGTAGGTATGTAGTACTGTGATTTATTTAGTTATGTACAGAAACACTTTGTTAATTATAGCTATTAGTCAGGAACACATGATTTTAACAGCATGCTGTATTTAGTATATGTAACAATTAACAGCAGGCCTCTGGTATCCAAAATATTAGCTGACATCCATACACTACTGGAGAAATGAATTCTCATGGATATATATTTGTGTACAGTACGAGATAAAGCCACTATTCAAAGACAACAAATTCCATGCATCAATACCAAATAATCTAATCTCTTTTAAAATCACAACCTAAACATGGAAACTGGAAATGTAATGTTGAGGGGTTAAGAGATTAACATGATTGTAATAATAATAATAATAATATAAATAGTAAATGGGTATTATTGATAAAATAAGTAAGATGGACTGTTATGGACTGTTACCGAGCTCAGGAGGTCTGGTCCCAGCTGCAGGGTCTCGCCTGGCACCTGGAAGTCAGTTATAAATCAGTAATGTACGGAATATTAAACAAACAAATGTCCATAAAGGAAAGAGAACTTTTTCAACTGATTATTAGTATTGTATGTGATAAACTGTGGATAACAAGGTGCGTTATGGTCCTGAAACAGACAGTGATGGACAGCGATACACCGTGGTGAAACACGTTTTAACTGACTTGAGAAGGAGGAGAACTCTCAGATAAGATCCAGTCCCTCCCCTGGAATAAACTCAGCCTTGTTTCTTAACTTTTTTGTTTTTCAAATGGACTAATTTACCCCTGCATTCTGGAGCAACAGTTTAAAGATTTAATCTGTAAAAAAGAACACTAGCCAAACCCTAGGAACACTCTAAATTTAGAAAAAATCATAACAATCCCTCTTATTGATCATAAGATCAGCCAAAAACCTAGGCATTTTTAAAATTTTCATGACCCAACCGTCAAGGAGCGTAAAACAGACCTAACTCGAAAGCATTACAGGAATATTACTGTGGTGAAACATTATTTATATGTGCATTAAATCATAAATAAATAACTCTCCTGAAACTTCTAGTTTAATAGTTTGGGACGCTCTGAAAAGCCTTTTTGAGAGGTCAGATTATTTCCTACAGTGCAGACATGAAAAAGAAAGGCCTCCAGCGAGGGGACTAGGAGTGGTCAAACAAATCAAAGAAATTGACCAACAATATGCTCAGGTTAAGGACCTGAACACATATAAAGCGATTGGAGTTGCAGACTAAATTGAAACCTCTTATCCTACACATTCAGTGGGCAGTCCTTTTAAAAAGCAAGGCAGGTTCCTACATACATATGGAACAAAGTAGATAAGATCTTTGACTATTAATTAAAACAAAATGGTAGGACATATCAGAAATTAAAACGGAAGATGACAATATGACCTAGAACTTCTCCAAAATCAATGCTATGTTAAATTTTATAACAGACTTTATAGCTGAATTCCCAAATGACAGTACCCACAGTAGAAACACCAAGTACAGGTATTCCAGGACACCAATATACAAACAGCTGGGGAGATTGGAGAAAACCCTTGTACATCTAAGGAGAAGCCCTTCATTGCTATTTCTTTGATTCTCTGGAAGGATACTGGACTAGCAGTTTCATAGATTTTTTGTAAATCGTTCTCTTTGGTACTCTACCATAATTTGTGCAGCATTGTTCAGACTCACTCAACATTTAGAGTGGAGCTCATCATGTCAGAAACTTGTATGCTGGTGACAGAAAGTGGGATCTGTGGACCTCCACTGCTCTGGAGCACCTCTCTCATTTGCAGACATGGATTGCCCAGTCTTGGCTGAGATATCCAGCAGGATGAAAGTGTCCATCAATTGTAGCTGAAACAGTGGTTTGGTAAAAATGGCAGCTCTATTTTTCATGTTGGTGGCCTTATTTTGGTATTATTTACTTTCACCTCAAATGAGACCCCTGAATGTATCTTGTCCTTGTGGCGCGAGGAGCCTTTGATGTGGGTGAGGTATTTGTTTGCAGCTCTGAAAAGAATTAATTTTGGCTGATCTTCATTGTCTGTTTATGGATAAAATTACTTTATCAGCGTCCTACTGCTTTCCAGGTTCTTACCAATTACCTTGGCAAATCGCAACCCTTTAACCTCTTGGAAAATTCCGTCAAGGTGCCCTTTAAGTCACCCCCCACTTTTTAATCTGGCTATGAACCATTGGCAATTGCATTACGTTCTTGTAAAGATATTTCCAGGTATTTTAGGAGGCGACTTTGAACACAAGGTGTCTCTTTATGCAGGCGACCTGCTTTGGTATTCATATCCAAGCCCTTCTCTACCCCCATGTGTATCAATACTCTCCCAATTCGGCTCCTTTCTGGTTACAAGTTGAACTTGCATAAAGTGAACACTTTCCTACTTCACTTGAACTAGCGATGACATTAAAGTGCTCCTAGCTCCTTTCAAAATTATTTACAAACCAATTCTCTTACTTAGGGATCACAATTACAGAAAACACAGCAGTCTATTTAAAAGAAAGAAATTTTCTTACCCTGCTAAACCAGGTGAAACAGAGCCTGACACAGTGGTGTATGACGGATCTCTATGGTTGGCAGGTTAATTCAGTTAAAATGAACATTCTCCCTGGTACCATACCTATTCAATCCAAAATTCCAACTTTTATCCCCAAATCCTTTTTTGATTCTCCTTTGACTCTAATTCTCTTTATATGGAAAGGCAAAGCAGCCCTCGAATAAGTAAAGTCCATCTTCAGAAACAAAGGATGCTGGAGGCCTAGCCTTACCTAACAGTTTTTACTACTGGGTAGCCAATATACGTTCATTATATTTTGGTTTACTTCTACAAATCATACAAATTGTCTGGCCTGGGTGTCTGTGGGCTAGACTCATCCATGGATGTCTTTCTATTCCAACACTACTTACTTCTCCCCTACCTCTACCCCCAAAACAAATCATCACGATAATCCTGTCGTAAACACACATTGAGAGTGTGGGCTCAAAATTCAGAAAATACTTTGGCCTTAATGACCTTTCTCTTTTAAGTCCTGTCTTGTCAATCATCTTTTCCAGCCTTCTTTTAATGATCCTATGTTTCAGAATATGGCACAGGCAGGGCATCAAAACATCTTAAGGATTTGTACCTTAATGACTTTTGTATCATTTCAACACCTGTCTGAAAAATTACAAGCTACAAAAATTCATTTCTTCAGATATTTACACAAATGAGACATTTTCTCAAGTCTCAAACCCACAAACTTCCCTATGAGGCCAGATCCAGTGTTGTTGACACATTCTTAATATACACCCCCTCACAGAGGCGCCTGATATCTTTTTATCTATATGGCAAGCCCAGAAACCAGCTATAAGACAAGCACCCATTGAAAAAAGATAAATTGGCCTGGAAAAAGATCTGAATTTAGATTGTTTGACAGTGTTGGGATTCAATATTGAAACATGTGAATTTCTACATCATTTTGCATAGCCTGTCTATTACAATTCAAGGTGGTACACAGGGCTCACATGTCTAAAGAAACTCTCTCGTATATCCAGTTTGGCCATGTTGTAACAAATACAAGAGATGGAGCCTCGCTTATTCATATGTACTGGTCATGTCTAAGCTTAGGAAAATTCTGGAAAGAGTTTTTAAACTTTGTCCACAGCTGTCAACATTGACCTTGCAGGGCTAGAGAAGCCAGCGATGTAGTGATTGTGTTTCCATCAAGCTCCTCCGCTCCAACTTGATATAGTATTTAACTCTCCTTTCCCTGCACTTTTGGCGGTGAAATCTGTTTACAACACCTCAAAAAGAATGGGCAAAGCTAAGAAAGTGGCTCAGAAAACACCAGGTACCTTCTTCCAAAGACTGAGGAACAATCCGCCCGACCGAGCCTGCTAATGCTAACGCTAGCTCCTGGCTCCACCAGCCTGGAAGCAGCACTATGAGAGATGCACTAGGCAGGAGCCTTCTCTGTCGCCCGTCCTGGGGCCATTAGACGGATGGAAAACTCTATGAACGCGAAGGTTTGACAACTTGGAGTCAGCTCTGGCTGGGCTTAAAAAATACCGTCGCCTCCAACACCTACGCATTATAAACCTGGAAGACTGGCACGGTGAGTTTGGCCCGGCGCTGGCCGAGCTGGAAAAAAACCCGCGATGACCTGTGTGCACAAAGCAAACTCCTGAAAGCCAAAGTGAATGACCTAGAGGGCACTTTCAGGGAGACAAATATTAAAATTGTGGGTCTGCCAGAGAAAATTGAAAGAGGCTCTCCAACTACGTTTGGCCATCTGACTTGCTGCCTAAACTCACCGGGCTGAGCATTTCCCCCAGGGGATTAAGTGGACCCCGTGCCCACCGTGTCGAGCTCCAGCAACGGCCACGCATTATGATCGCCAAGATACACCCGACACCGTGAAAGAAGATAATCCGGTGGCTCGCAATGATGGTTATTAAACTCCGAGGGGGCAGCGCATCAGCATCTTTCAGACCTCCTGGCAGAAGTGATGAAGGACCACAAGAGGAGTTTGATGCAGTTACGACTGAGCAAAGAGGCCAGGAGGTATCCGTCATGGGTTCCTGTTTCCTGCGTCTGATTTTTACTCATGCTGGTCAAACCAAGATATCTGAATCAGCAAAAGAGGCAGCCTGCGCTGACAGACACATAAAGCCTTCAGCAGCTGGCGAGCTGAGTGACCCGGGCACCACCAGGCCTTGTGGGATCTGGTATGAGTCCACGAACACCTGCATAGCTGTAGATATTCTTATTATCGGATGGACCAAATGAGCAGGTGAGAGGACAAAAGCCAGTGAACACGTAATTACAAACGTAACTCAGTTTGTGTTCACATATGTTGCCGCTAACGTTACGACGTCTGTGTAGGGTCACTTTTAGTTACTGCTGTCAATTACTATGATTGGCTCATATGTTACAAAAGACATCATTCATTTTTGAGGAAAAAATACAAAATACAAACAAACTTATAAACAAGAGTCACAGGCAGTTTTTAAAATGTGTTGTTACTTGTTACTCTTCATGTCTCTTGTTCTTAATTTTCTTGGAAAAAGGTTTTAATATGCAAATTACCTGACTTATAAGGAGTGTTCTAGCACCACACAGGAGGGTGGTAAGGGGCTGACGTGGGGATAAGGTGTCCAGTTTGCTTTGTTAGGTGCTTTTACTGCATGGATAGGCTCCTTTCTCAGCAGCTCCGCTGCCATGTAGAGGATTTATATTACCCTTTTCTGGGGGAAAACCAAAGCAGGGAGTTAGGAAATTATTCTCTATCAGTTTGGAGTCCGCTGGCCTCTTTTTACTTTGTTTAGATAATGGCACATCTTGCTTTTTATGTTGAAGGGGTGTCATGAGTGGCCCAGCAGATGATCATATGATGAATAACATTGTTAATCTAGCTTCTTGGAATAATCCAGAGGAGTTTAAATAACCCATCAAAGAGAGCCAAGATATTTTCTCATTTAAATGATTTGAATGCTGATATCTTGTTTTTCTGCAAGAGACACATAGTAAACACACGGAGGCCTCAAAACTTAGAGTGCTTGTGGATAGGACAAATCTTTCAGTCAACTTTTCAGCCAGGAACCGCGTGGTGTGGCAATTTTTAATCAAAAGAATGTTCCTTTCCAACACATCTCAACTAAATCAGATCCAAATGGTCATTTTATAGTTGTGACTGGCAAATTTTGACTGTTCACGTTACCCTCATAGTATATGCACCAAACTTTGACAGCCCTGGTTTTAGAGGTGTTTTCCGTCTGATACTGACCTGGCAACCCAACCAACTTGATTGCAGGTGGTGATTTCAACTGCGTTTTAGATGCTTTTTGGACAGGTCCTCTGCTTGATTAGTCCTTGGGACTCCACAAATGTGCTAAATAATCTGATGAAATCCTTGTCTGTGGTTGATATCTGGAGGATTCACAATCCTACAGAGAAGAGTATTCTTTTTTCTCACAAGTTCTAGGAACCACACAAGGATTGATTACTTCTTGATGATTCTAAGTTGACAGCAGTACTAAGTCATCTAAATATCCACAACATCTTAATTTCAGACTGGCCAGTTTCTGTAGAGTATGGACTTTGGGTGGAAAAAACCCACTATAATTGGCGATTCAATCCAAGTCTTCTCAATGATAAAAATATTTTTGAAAAAATGCTCACTTCGATAAAGTTATTTAGCTTTCAATATTCACAGAGGATGTTTCAGACTCAGCACTGTGGGAGGCCTTTAAGGTTGTGACAGAGGTTTGTTCTATCCTGCTGACTGCACAAAAAAAAACAGGCGACAGAGTTATCAGTTATGAATCCACGAAAACACCGCTCCTTGAAGAAACAGTATCAAGAGCTCCATCCTCACACACCTTTATTGGAGGGAAATTATTTAAAGCATAGATATAACTGTATTCTCTCTCAACAAATCAATACTTTATTGTTGAAGGTGAGGCACAAACAGTTTGAGTTGAGGGGACAAACCTGTCTCTTCTACTTACGTCCTTCTGATTACAAGCTAGCAGGAGCTATTCACAGGAGTAAAGTCAGACAAGCTCTATTGTTACAGACCCTTTTGAAATAAATAAGTGCTTCAGGGCTTCTATGAAAATCTATATAAATCCCAAAGCTCAGCAGCAGAAGAGGATATTCTTCAATTCTTGTATCCCCTCCACTTCCTAAAAAGTAGACTACGATCATAAAATGAACTCAATGCTGAAATCATTACAGGAAGTTGTCACAGCTATAAAGGAATTTCAAGTGGAAAGTCACCTGGTCCTGATGGCCTTGGCATTGACTTTTATAAAGCATTTTATTGATGATGTGGCCCCTCTATTACTGAGAATGTTTGCAAAGAATCAATAAGAATAAGAAATTACCAGACTCATTATATACGTCAAACATCTCTTTAATATTGAAAAAAGATAAAGATCAGACTGATCCATCGTCTTATCGGCCTATTGCTCTTCTCGGGAGTGACCTCAAAGTGTTCTCCAAAATCTTAGCTAATAGATTGAATAAACATGTTTGCAACTATTATACACCCAGACCAGGTGAGTTTATTGCCAGGAGATTTTCTTTTTTTAATGTCCGTAGATTACTGAATATTGTATATAACCAAACAAAACAAGTCAAAATCTGCAATACTTTACACTTGACCTTCAAGGCATTTGATCAAGGTTGATTGGAAATATATGCTGTTAACAATCAGAGGTAGTCTAGGTGAAAAGTTTTAGCTCATGGGTAGAGATGTTCTCACATGAATCAACATCCAATCCTTACCAACTCAGACAGATCTCACCCTTTCAATCTGCACCGTGGTGTTAGACAGGGATGCCCCTGAGCCCTATGTTGTTTGCTTTGTGTATTGAGCCCTTGCAGTAAGTATTTAGATGTAATCCAAAAATTACATCCCTGTATCTGGGGAAATTAGATCGATATATAGCGTTGTATGCTGATGATGTAATCTGTTCTTATCGCAGCCTGAAAAATCTTTCCCAGCATTATTGGATCAAATTAAATTTTTGGTAAGCTATCAGGATATACTATAAACTGGCAGAAATGTGAATTTATGCCTCTGAGCGAGACTTAGACCCTAACTCTCAGAAATCTACCCGTAAAAGTGACCACCCATGTTAAATATCTTGGCTTTTCCACCAATCCCAAACAATTTGATCAGCTTTATAAACTGAACTACAAGGCTCTGATTGATAAACTTAAAATTGATATTGAACTTTGGTGAACACTCATGTCAATGATTGGCAGAATTAATGCTATAAAAATGGTACGACCTTACCTGGGTACATACATATTTCAAATTATTACCCCATTTTCTGTCTAAAAATTTTTAAATATTGGACTCAAATCATTATGCCTTTCATTTAGGGATACAACCACATGGATAAGTAAGCACCTTTGCAAGCCAAAAGAACTGGGTGGATTAATGCTCCCCATTCAACATTATTATTTGGGCAGCTAACATGCGAGCACTTGTGTACTGGCGGCAAAGCTTACCCGACAGAACCTAGCTACTACTACCCCATCATGGCTTGCCAACAGGACGTCACTGGTACCTCCACTCCTTTTCTCAATACAGCAAGAAGTCTGGACCATTTAAAGGATTAGGCTAATGGCAGAACAGTCATTAAAGGTGTGGTACAGATTAAAAAAACATTTATTTAACAAACACTTCTATTTTGCCCCCATTTATTACAATCATGCATTTGGCCCCTCTCAGTCAGATTCTGTTTCTCTTTCTGGAAAGGGAAGGGCCTGGTTACTCTAGAAAGACTTGTATATTGGCTTAATATTTTGCCCTCATTTGTTAGCAAAGAAAAATTTGATTTACAATCATCTCATTTTCAGGTACCTGCAGGTGGGAACTTTACTAGAGCAAATATTTTAAACTTTGAAACTTATAACTCGCCAGATGAAGTACTCTTGTAACAAAGGACCTGAGACCAAAAGCTGGTGTCCATGTTTGTAAATGTGTTGCAAGCTCAAACTGCTCCAAGTACACAACACCTGAGAGAGTGCTGGGAGAGGGATATAAGTACCACTATTTCCAGAAGATACATGGCATAAATGTCTTCATAACACCCTGTACATGTTCCAATTAATTCAGAATCTTTAATACAGTATAAGGTTATATATAGACTCCATTATTCACGTGTTAAACTGCATTCATTCTTTGCATCCACTTCGTATGTGTAAAATGTAAACAGAGCTGTTGGTACATTGGCACATATGTTCTATTATTTTGCAACAAACTTGGTAGATTTTGGCATGAGTTTTGATTTTACTCTGAGTTTCACAGGATATGATCTCTCATGCCAGACCCAGAGACAGGCATCCTCGGTTGGTCTCACAGCTTGATACTCTTAGTCACTGGAAGGCTCTGTCAATACAGTATGGGATGGTTATTGCAGAAGAAAATTATTCTTAAAGTCTGGAACAAAGAAATATCCCATGTTTTGAAGCCTGGCTAACTGAGTTCTCAAATACTTTATATATGGAAAAAATTCGATTTGAGTTGTTAGGAAAGTGAATAGATTCCATCAGATATGGCAACCATTTCTTGATCACATCACACAGCGGAGGGACCTTCATGACACCTCGATATCCTGATTATGTTTGAACATTTATTTGTCCATAATTTATATAAATAAGTATAATTTTATACAGTCACGGATGCCCATAAAACTGTTATGCTGCAAGTACAACTTTTTTTTTTTTTTTTTTTTTTTTTTTCCTAACCTGCTTTGGGAGGGTGGGAAAAAGAAAGAATATTGTTTGGGTTGTTATGTACCTGGATGTTTGAAAATGAATAAAGTACTCAAAAAAAAACATTGACCTTACCTGACCCTCTGATTTGCACTCTTTGGCCTCCCTTTAGAGGAGATGATCCTCATCGACTACATATAAATACTATGCATTGTCGTTTGCTTCTCTTCTGGCCAGGCAGAGCAGTATTACTAAGATGGAGGATGCTGCCCCCGCCCTCCATGCTCAATGGCTGGGGACATTATGTCCTGCTTGAGCCTAGAGAAGATCCACGCTACTCAATCCATAACTCATACAAAATTTTGAATGTGTGGGGAGCCTTTCTCGAACACTTTAAAAGTCTTCGACATAATAGGGTTTCATTCTTACATTTCTATCTGCTCCCACATGTCTCTCATGTAAATCTCACTCACCTCGACAGGAAATTTTCTTCACCTTTAATTTATTTCTGCTTTCAACTACTCCCTCTTCTCCAACTTCAGTGTATACACGATCTATTACTTCCAGCAATGATGTGTTGATGGAGTCTCCAATACTTGTATCTGATCCAGTCAAATGTATATGTGCATTTAACTATGTATATTCCTGTTACCTTTTAGATTTGTATGCATAAGATTATATGAATGGGACAGTGTATGTATGGTCTTGGTTTATGGGATAGAAGGGCTGACAGGGTGGAAGGAGCTCATGTTGTATTGTGCTTTCATTGTTAATACTGTACATAAATGGTGTTTGAAGAAAAAAGGAAAAAACAATAAAAAAATGTGAGAAAGGGAAAGAATAGCTCCCTTACAGAATAAAAGTAATTGTGAGTTTATATTTTTCACTAGACTGTGTGTTGGAGCTATTTGTTATTTTGTGATATTCAATAGTTAAACATTTAGTTATTTTTTGGGGGTTTTGAAGTGTACACCTTTAGTTTCATTATAGAATTAGTATAATTATTTTAGTTCATTTGTGTGATTAATGCCTTTATTTTGAAAGTACTGCAGCCAGGTGTGCACTGGCTCATTGTCTTTTTCCATAAAGCTAGTCAAGCTTGCACTGAGTATTTATTCTTATACATACGGTAGGTCAAAATAAAGGTCTCGTGGTTAATAAACACAGTTCTATCAAGAGACAAAAACACCAAGGGCTTTATTTTGAAATTAGAGCAGGAAGTCTTGAGTAAAATAACACTTAATGGATTGTTTTATCTATGTCTGCTATTGTTGCTTGTTGTGTTGTTTTGCTATTATTGTATTTTGCAGACACACTGGAGGCAGGTGGAAATGAGACATCCAGGATACAGACAGCCAGTTTAACCAGTGTACCTCAAAAGGGGTCAGATTGATTTCAACTGGAAAAGAAGATGGCCCAGTGTTCAGCTGAAATGGAGGGATTGTCCATCCTACCACCAGGATCTGACGACGAGCAATGATGTTAATAAGGGGAGCCATCACTGAGACAACAAGTGTCTGCTGCACTCCCTGGTCAAGCTGAAGGTCCACTGCATCGGCTCCAACCAGGAGACTACTGTGGTCATGAAAGACTTCAGAAGGAAAAGATGGAAACACAGACGCTGGCAAGGCCTGCTCCAGATCCTCCTCACCACGGACACAACAGTGAAGGTTGCAGAAAGAGCAACATGAATCTACACGTCCCACTGCAAAAGTACCAGCTCCAACTGACCCACCACCTGGAGATCCACAATATCAGGAGGAGGTAAAAGCGCCCTGCTACACGTGACGTGCCAAGTCACCAACTGAACAGATGGTGAAAGTAAACGCCTGTTCCAACGAAACCATGATGCCAGAACAGCGGACAAGAAACAAAGAAATCTAAAGACATCTGCACCAGCATACAGTCAACTTTTCAACATTTTCATAAATATTCATGTGATTATAATGCCTTTATGATGATTCTAATGTCTGTTTATTCTGTGTTACAACCAGGTTCACTGCAAGCCCAGAATGGGGATCGCTCCATGGAGACCACAGAGGTGTTTCCCTCATCTGACAACCGATGGGGTTTTTCTCCTCTGGGCTCTATGAGAGGGTCATTCAGGAATTTTTCCCTAGAAAAGGGTTTTTGCCTGAATTTGGTGTAACCATTGATAGGTGTGCCCTCTGAGAAGAACTGGATGCATTGATCTGTTTGTTTTACAGCATGGACATTTGAGAATCATAAAGTCATAATGAAGAGTCTTTTCTTTCATCGTGGGATGATGGTTGTTATCTGTACTGATTAATATACAGGAATGTAATATCACTTGTGTAATTCTACAATCCCCTGCTCTGTCTGTCTCAGCTTTGCTATAAACAGAGAGTTCTATTCTCGCAAGAACAAATTAACTTTTTTTTTTTTCCTGTTACTGACATCTTAATGATGTTAGATCTTAACAACTTGCGGAAGGTTCAATCTGATGTTTGATGCTTTCAGTAAACTTTGTATTTACTAAGGTGTTCCTATAGGAACAAAAGGAGGGAATGTGATGGAAATTTAGCAGAATGTGTCAGAAGCTGTTATGTGTGAACTCATGATGATGTTGCTAGAAGTTATCTTGTTTAGTCTTCACAGAGAACAGTGTGTGTGCAGGATGCCTTTCCTCACCGCCAGGCCTGATAAACATGTGGACTCTGCCTACATCAAAGCATACAGCATGTTCATTTCTCACTTGACGGTATTGTCTGTCAGCAGGAACTCACGTACGCATGTATGTATCAGACGTGCATAAATACTGTTTTTCCTGACATTCTGTGTGGGCATTCAGTCACAACTCTCTGAGCTGTGTGTTTGAAATCTCATCTCTGTTCTGCAGACAGATAATAAAGAACAACTTTCTTGGGCAACTGAATCAGTGAAGTTTATTCACCAGACTTTTGTGTACTTAAAGAACCCTGTGGAAATTAAAACATCCTGATAAAATATTTCCATAACAATATCCTTTGCCAAGTTTGTGCTTTATTCATTCAACACAGCCAAAATGATTTGAAATTAAAAATGAAATGGACAAAATGGTCCCAGGAACTCTTAAGGGTTAAATAAGACAACAGGGTAAAAATTGCATAAATAGATAAATAAATATGTGCAGTGAAGCTGTGACTTATTTAAGAGACCAACTGCGGCTGGAACAAAGCTGCTCCTGTACCGCTTTACTCGGCCCTTGGGACCCTGAACCTCTGAGCGGATGGAAGGAGCTGGAACTCAGCAGACACAGGGTGAGAGTTATCAACTGTGATGGAGCTGGCAATCCTCTGTAGCTGCCTGGTGTACAGGGACTCCAGGCTCAGCTGAGGCTCACCAATGAGTCCACTGGACCATTTAACAATTTGGCTCAGTCTGTTTCTGTCCTTCAGAGTCAGACCTCCAAACCATGACACCAAGCAGAAAGATAGGACAGACTCAATAAAAGCATGATAGAACAGATCATCTGGTTTTATCCACGTGAAAGAAGGACAGCTTCCTGAGGCAGTGGAGACGCTGGTGACCCCTCTACAGACAGCTTCACAGTTCTCCTCAAGTTCTACTATTTACTTCACTTTTTCACAGTGACACTGAACTCTATTACACTATGTACAATATCATGCTGAACTGACTATTGAATGAAATCAATGATGTTACTTTGTCTATGAATAATCCATTTTTTCAACTACTTCTGTCAACTGTGCTCACTGTACATGTGAAGTTGTTCATACTGGAGTATTGTTTTCTTTTTAAAAATAAAATGTTTATGGAAATGCTGAGTTCTTATTTTCATTGCTGTGATGGTAGGTATGTATACTGTGATTTATTTAGTTATGTACAGAAACACTTTGTTAATTATAGCTATTAGTCAGGAACACATGATTTTAATAGCATGCTGTATTAGTATATGTAACACTAACAGCAGGCCTCTGGTATCCAAAATATTAGCTGACATCCATACACTACTGGAGAAATGAATTCTCATGGATATATGCTGTGTACAGTACGAGATAAAGCCACTATTCAAAGACAACAAATTCCATGCATCAATACCAAATAATCTAATCTCTTTAAAATCACAATCTAAACATGGAAACTGGAAATGAATGTTGAGGGGGTTGGGGATTAACATGATTGTAATAATAATAATAATATAAATAGTAAATGGGTATTATTGATAAAATAAGTAAGATAACGCTTTGACTTCCGTTTCCATGGCACAGAGCTTATATGGTTACCATAGCAACGCACGAGCCTCACAACAACATTTTAGGGATTAATATTGACCAAAGATGATGTATTTTGCCTTTTGCAACACGGATGGTAGTTCTGCTGTAGCATATTTGTTAGGAAGCTAGTCGGCATTTTATACTGTAGTTCTGTTGAAAACCCTGTTCTGATTCTGACGACTAGCTAACCGGAAAACTACATACTTAACGGTCAGCCCTATCATGTTGTATTGCGCTGCAATAGGGAATTGTAGTTTTTATTTATAACCCTTTTTCTCATTAGTGGAAGTATTTCATATAAAAGTGAAAGGTAGTCAGGGTTTTAGTGGATGGGAACACTGCTGTTTGGTCAGAATTTTAAAAGAACATGTTAAATAGCTGAAAATGTGTTTTACCATATTTAGTGACGCCTGCTATAGGTGAACACACAAAACCATACCCACATGATAAAGGAAATCAAGACCTTTCCAGAAATGTTACCAGTATGATTGTAGGTAATTCTGTTGTTGAGCTAGATGACTTAGAAAATGCAGAAAAGGCAGAGTTCAAAGGTCAATAGTTCAAAGCAGACTAGTATAGAGCCCTTAGACTGACATCATACTATCCTCCTTGATAAGACCTTTCCGATGATGTATTTGGTTTACCTCTATGACAAAATTTAAAGCTTTACCTTTCTTGACCAACCCCTAGTGTCAGGTATAGATTTCAAGAGGCCATGAATGGTCACCTGCATAAAAATGATTAAAAGCTGTTTTGGTTGACATAGTGGACAAATGTCTTAGTGACAATTTAGTTTTGGCTTATTATAAGTCACAAATGTCATTTCAGGCCACTTAGACCATGTTTTGTGTTGATAATCAGTAGTTTTCACTCACCCCACCCCTAACCCTGATCAGTTGCATTGTATCTGAAGAATCCAGTGTCTGTGATCCTCCATGAAAATGATGGTTGTTTATGAATTCTGCTTTATATTACTTTGTATAAATGGGTTGATATTACTTCATATGAATGGCTCTTGTACATACTCCCACTTACCTCAGTTATCATCACGGTGTCCGCTTCCACTGCTTCACTGTCAACATCCAGCTCTACATTCCACCAAAACCATCAGGACCTTCAATCCTCTGATGCCCACCTCCTCTCCCTTTCACACAGAACCAAGAACGACCTGGGGCTTTACTGTTGCTGCCCCCACACTCTGCCATAAACATTCACACCTGCTCAGACCTACCCAGAATCAAATCCCTGGAAAACTCACTTATTCAGAATTGCTTTTAATGTTTGATTGCTTTATATAGATACTGTTATGATCTTTTCAAATATTGTGCTTTATGTCACCTTTGATGTACAGTGTCTTGAGTGACAGGTAACGTGACAGGCAATCTGTTCATAAAATGTATTATTATTAAAATATAATTGTTAGCCAAAACTAAATGAGGACTAACTGGGTCACACTCACCAGTTTCACATATTGATCATCTCAAAATAAATATCATCCATCCTCTTATCTCCTGGGGGCTGGAGTCTATCCCAGCTGTCTTAGGGTGAAAGACAGGGTACACTCCTGGACAAGTCACACATAGAGACAAACAACCACTACACTCACACCACGGTCAATTTAAATTAGCCAATTCACCTAATCCCCATGCATGTTTTTGGATGGTGGAGAAAGCCCGAGAGAACCCAGCGACACGGGAGAACATGCAAACTCCACACAGAAAGGTGCCAGGCCGGATTCAACCTACCTTTCTGCTGTGAGGCGACGTAAACCACTACACCACTGTGCCGCCCACAAATATCATCGGATGATAAAACAAGACATTTCATTTACATTTTTATTAAAGAAAACACAATATACTGAAAAACACACAGGTCCTGCCACTGAGAAAACATAAGGGAATAGAGGTTAGTTAGAGGTTAGTAGTAATATCCATATGAACAGTTTAGAAAGTTTATATTACGATATGTTAATGTTAACTCACATTAACTTCTATGCATTGATAAATAACCAAAGCTAGATTTGCTGTTATGTGAGGTACTTGTTTTATTTTTCATTTTGTTTTAATTAGTCAGACTACATGTCTGTTTTGTCCTATTTTGTTGTAATTGTTTATTTTGTACTGTGTTACTTTGTTATTTTCCAGTATGGAGCTGAAAAAAATCTCAAAAGTTAGTGGAGAATTACAGTAAAACCAGTGTTGTTTTAGGCAGCCATTTTAGATTTAGTCTTAAGTCTTTTGGAATGAAAATACTTTTTAGTTTTGGTGACATTTTAGTCATTTCTATATGTGATAGTTTTTGTCTAGTTTTACTCATTTTAGTTAAAAGAAAACAAAGGATCTGTCTTTTTAAAAATAAAAATCATTCAGATCAATGTATTAGAAACTGGACTTAAGGATGACAGGTTGTATCAATTGTTCCAGTTCATAAAACAACAGTTAACCTTAATGCTTCTGTATAATAACCAGGGCCCAGTTTTTCAAAAGGAATCCGCTCAGATTTTGATAACTGATTGGATCAAATCTTGAAAATGGCTTTTTCAAAAGAAAAATGGATTACGTAATCAGATTAGATCATGTAATCCAATCTGGGTTTTGATCTGGATCAAACCTTTGGTTTGGTTTTAAGAGTTTTTAGTGGGATTGGATCACTTTGATCCAAAAAATCTGGATTAAACTGATCCCATCAGAAGGGTGATTCAGCATGGATTTCAGGCCCAAATGTGATGAAACTTTAAACGCTTATCAAATAATACTCTATTTGGATCATGCAGTATAGTTTACAAGATATCCTATTTATTAAAAATAATAATTATAATTTAAAATTTGATTTGTTCATCCATCAGGCTACAGTGATTAGGTAGACTATAACGATTCAGCCTTTCAGTATAGGCTCACAGCAAAGTAGTCACGACTTAATGTGTACTCATCACAATCAAAAATATTTTGTTTCATTTTTAGATTATTTTTAGTGATGCATGCATGATAAAACAAAATAACAAAGCAATGGCATCACTGGCTTTGAAATCCAAAACAAATCCAAATCAGAAATAGTGTCTAATAACTATTTGTGCCTTGTTGCAGTCCTGTTTGCTCTTTCTGGCAGAATGCAGGAGGTTGTCAGGGTCTCCAATGGGCTCAGGTGGATCATTGTCAGCACAGGGAGGGGCATTAGCCGTAGCGATGTTGTGCAGGACAACACAGGCAAGGGTTATGTTGCATGCTTTCTGTGGTCCTGCTCTCAGGTAGTTAAGGCATGCAAAGCACCTCTTAAAGGGACACTATGTAAATTTTTAAGTATTTTATTACCTCAAATCAACGCTCTTCATTCATAAATAGATCCTCATTGGTGTAAAATAACATATACCAACAATCTGACTTATCCTCCTGGGTGAAGAATCAGTTATCTGTCTTTACATAGAGCGGGTCGCCATATGGAGGCTTCCATGTCTTTCAAAAACTACGAACTGCCAAGAGGGACAAAAGCACTACATGCCAGTACCGATCGGACAAAATGCATTCGCTTTTGCGATTCACTTTTCACAGAGAAGAAGGTGAGACGCCTGGTTTACTTACCCGGCACTAAACTAAACCTGCACTGCCCTTTGGTCATAATACAAGACCATACTTTTGCCAGCCAAAATTAAAATATATATATATATATATATATATATATATTGAGTATATATATATGTATTGTGAGTGTCCACTGGAAATGCCTTAGCTGGAAAACAAGAAGACAGCTTTATTTGCCTAACATTTTGAACTCTTGAACTTTTAGAGAGTAATCTTATGATCCATCTTAGGAGCAGTTTTGCAATCTCAGATCTCACCATTAATTGTTGCAAAAATGCATTTGTAAATTTGATAATACATACTGAACCTGAAGTGACCAACAGAAGCACAAAGATACACAGAACACAGGAATAAAACAGATGTAACTGTACATAACCAAAAGTAAATACACAAACCATAAGGTGCAGGGGAGCCAGTCATAAAGGTGTTCTGTCCTCCCCTATGGCAGCCAAACAAAGACATTTTACTATTTATACTATATTTACACAATATGCCTTTGTATTTGGAATAATGAGGAATTTATTGTCGAAAAACATTACTAGTATTCAATTATTTATCTTTGTCATGTTTTTTCCTGTACTTCAAGGAAGATCAAAGTTGTGCTGTTCTACAGTTGGTACCTTCTGCTGTGAGACGACAGTCAACCACTGCACCACCGCGTCGCCTCAGCAAATATCAGTCAAATAAAAACACTTTAACAATGATGTTTTTCTGCTTTTGCAAACAAACTCCTGAAATGTAGTGTTGACATAGATATATTGAGTCATAAGCCCTCTCACACTTGCACTGTGACTCAGTGATTCTGTGACTATATAATATTATTATAATATTTAACAGTTAACCCAGGTAAGAAGCATGTATAAACATTAATTTCTATTTTCACAGTTTACCCTGGTGGTCCTTTAATTTTTAAATCAATGCAAGTGGCCAAATAACACGGCCCGGGTCAACGCCCAAATGTATCA
>JAQQSB010002041.1:0-28103 GCA_029721515.1 Synanceia verrucosa
TAATAAAGAAAAAACCCTTGGAAAAAGGAATTCCCATGCAGTCGTTTTGGGCCTTCATTGAACATAGAGGTGAGGAGGTTCACCACATGAGATTCTCTGCGTACATTGGTGAACTCTGGGAGTCCATCTGGACCAGGGCTTTTGCCAGTGTTCATATGCTGGATTGCTTCCATCACCTCCTCTTTTCTTGAGTTTCTGCAGTCAAGTCATTGAAGTTTAAGGAGCTGAAAAGACAGGATTAGTTCCAACAGGAGCTTAACACATCCTGAGTCTATATCTATTGTTTATGTGAATCTATGCACAAGTCCCTAATTGCCTCTCTTTTTGTTTTCTATCATGAAACAAGTAGCCCTTCTCTGTTTTTATACTTTTAATAAATTTCTTTTGCATATGTTTTTTTCCAGATTGAATAAGTAATGAGATTAAATTCCCTCTGTCATCTACATCTACTTGTTTATATAGATACTATATAATAACTCAAGTGGTTAAATGTATCAATTTGTCTTTTAATACTTGACATAGTGTCTTCTCAGTTTTAGATTTTTGTTTCTATGTTTCACATTAATATATTGTATCATTAATGTGTCCAAACTTTATATTCTTTACTTTGAAAAAGCTTTCTTTCATCCTATTTTTTTAAATAAATACTATATGCCATATAAATAATGATAACTTGTCAGATTTGGGTCCTTCTTTTTATTTCTAATATTTTATGTATTTCTTGTTTCAATTCAATCAATAAATTCAGTCTCTTTTAAACATTGTGTGTTTAGTTTCCAGAAACTCCGATTGACTGAGAGTTTCAATGCTCGCATATGTTTTTTAACAATGAGGTGATCAGAAAAGTTATTTAGAACAGTTGCACACTGATTTACTTTTTGTAAATGTGATGACACAGGCTTTGAGTTTAGAGCTTGCCAACCTTGTAAATTCTTTCCCGAGGGGATTCACAGCTCGACACACATCTATCAAGTTAGCTTCATTACATATTCCTTTAAATATATTACCTTCGATTAATTCAACCTTAAAACTGAACTGAGCTACATCTGTCTCTTCTGTAGTAACTGCATTTAAAATCCCCACACACAATGATTTTATAACCCACAAACAACACTCCTCTGAGTCTTTTTAAATAAATAGACTTTGTTGACTCTCTCAGAAGCAGTGTAGACATTTGCCGTTCCATATTTCTCACCTCGACATGAACAATCTCTCATCATTAGTCTCCTTGGTATTATGTCTCGTCTCCTGATGAGAACAACGCCTTTACTTTTAAAAAGATATGTCCCTCCGTCAGCCAGATTTTCACCTATTGATATAAAGGCTTTACCTTTGTGCCACATTTTACAGAGCGCCCTCGACATCATCATGAGTGTTTAGTCTCAGTTCTTGGTCTTCAAATCATCAAAGTCAGTGTTCAAAAAATAATTAATTTTACGATGACGGAAAGAACTTGATTCTGAATACCACGAAGCCGCTCCAGATGGCAATTTTAATGGCGCTTCATCGTAAATCAGGGTGGTGACTGTGGTGAGAGTTTCCGTCATCCAGCCTTTTATTTTCCTTATGAAAAGATTGCTTTAATCATCTCTTCCTTCTTACTATTTCAAAGGGTGCTTCATGTGACTCAAGAATTGTTGGAGCTAAAGCTTCAGTGTGGCCCTCTTATTCGGCAACCTTAGATGAAAGAATATACATCCGAGGCATTAATCCAACAGGACTCAAAGAAGAGAGTCTCACCTGACATAATGACTGCGCTGGGAAGATCACCATCTCCAGTGTATCCTCAACCTCACCCAGTATTGTCCAAACTTAGATGCATATTGTTCAGGTTTACTAGCCAGGAGGGGCATTGTGGCCAGCTGCCCAACTGGGCACTGGGAGAAATATTGAAAAGAGGTGACTAGCCTACAGTTTATTTACGTGAGATCTAAAAAATAAAGGAAACAGTCCCCACCGAGACTGAAAACTTCGGGACATATAATGAAGCGATCAAGCTCCAGTTTTGCCCCTTCCACTCATCTTTTAATGCTTTCTCTCACTGAGACGAAAAAGAAAAAATCTCCAGTTTTTCCTCTGCCGCTCATCTTCAGGTATTTTCTGTTGTTGAGACCAAAAAAAGAAATGTTCTTGTTCTGGTCTCAGGCAGCATACAGTACTCTGTCTTGTTGTGGTTTGTCTGTTTTTCTTTGTTGATGCTCTGTTGTCTAGTTTGTTGTTAATGCAGATGCCATCCTCTGTTTACACTGCAAAACAAATCTACCTACAGGTACAAATAAAGTCACCTAACCTCACCTATAAAACAATCAAATCACATCCATCCAGGGCTGGTAAATAAACACCATACAAGTGGAGCAGTGCCTCAGTAATGTCAGGCAGTGGCCCTTACTCCTCTTCCTCCTCTGACTCTGACTCTGGGATAGTGAAGCCGTTGTCGCCCCACTCCTCACTGTCCTCTGTCTGTGTGTGAAGTGAATCACAGTCCATGGAGGCTAAGCTTCAGTACACACTCCACAGCCTGTCTGTGCTGGACTTTTCACTGAGAGACGCTCTTCCACTGGAGGACACTGATGAGCCTGTTATGTTGGTCAAGTGTCAAGTTGGGTTTTTTGGTTCAAGTTTTTGTCATATTGTCCTGTTATTTCCTGTTTTTATTTCCTATTACACTCCGTCTTCCCTTGTGTTTCAGCTTCTCAAGCTTCCTGCCCTTGTGTTTCCCTGCGCCTCATTGATTGTCTGCCCCCACTCTGATTGTTTCCAGTTGTTACCCATTACCTCGGTGTATTTATGTTCTGCTGCCTCCCAGCTCATGCTGCCAGTAACGCCTTTGTGAATTCCTCCAAGCTACCAGCCATTAAGTCAAGCTTAAGTTTCGCCGCCAGGTTGTGTCGTATCAGTTTCTGTCATTGTGCTCGGTGATTTGTCCAGTTTAGTACTAGTGTTTTGTCTGTCTCTAGCATCAAGTGTGTAATCATCCAGGTGTCCAGTCTCCTAGAAATGTTTTGTCTGTTTTGTAGCATCTAGAAAAAGGTCAACCAGTTTAGAGTCTTTTCCCTCACTGTTAGTGAGCTGCTTTATGTTTCTTATTGGTCTTTTTCTCAAGTTGTTTTCCCTCATTGTGTGAGCGCCTTTAGTTTAGAAGCAATTTTCCTAGTATCCTAAGTTTGTTTCACATGATCTGCCTAGTGTGTTTTCTACAATCTGAGTTTTTAGTTTCATCTCGGGGCTTAGCATCAGTGCCTGAGTTGTTTTGTTAAATTTGGTTTGTGAACATTTCTTGTATTAAAATACCTTTAGCTGTATTTCGTGTGAATGACGAAAGTCGTGCACGGGGGTTCAGCCATTTCAGGCTAACGCTTCTAACAGAACGCATTGGCCATAACATGAACCCAGCCGACTTCTAGCTAAAGTTAAAGGGAGCCTGTGTAAGCTCAAGACAGTAGACAGAATCTTGAGGCAGGAGGAGCAGGCAGTTGCGCGTTGGGTCAGAGACTTAGCCAATGCTTATCGCTCTCGCCAGGATGAGTTTAGGCGATCCATGACTTGCACAAGTTGACTCGTTAGCTCATCACATGCAGGACCTGCTAGCTCACCTGCATAAGCAGTCAGCCGCTCTCCCACGGGTTCCCTGGAAGGCAGCAGCTCCAGTTGTGCCGGTGCAGTGGTGACAACAGATTAATAAATTATTCCTGCGCCACCGCTGGGCCTCGCTCCCCCGATAAGTTTGCCGCCAGTCAGAGTTATGTCGCTCTTTTTAGTGCAATGTGAACTGCATTTCCGCGATGAACTCCTACCAAGGCTTCCACTCCTCAATCTCGAGTGGCACTTATTACCTCACATCTGGACGGGCAGAGCAGCGTATGGGCTGGGCTTCACACGCTGAATGGTCGCGGGACTCTGAATATGTTCATCCCTCGAGGACTTTGTAGACTGGAGTCTGGCCGGGTTTTTTTGATCAGTCTTACCGCTTCGAGACGGCGTGGCAGTGCAGCTCCGTGATGTTAAAGAGATTCTTGTCAAGGCAACCGCCTGGTTGCTGATTACGCTTTATCGAAGCTTCGGCCGCTGGCTGTGGGACAGTGGTTTAGAGAACCAGCGTTAGCGTTGATGCCTCTTGGACGGCTTAAGTGACACTATTCATGACCAGATGAACCATGCAGGAGTTGCCCGACAGTTTGAGGCGGTCATCGAGGCGGCTATCCGCGACCGATCTCTGTTCGATCGCAAGCTTCCGACAGGCGAGGAGGAAACAAGGGCGAGGATGCGAGGCGCACCAGAGTGAACAGAGATGGCTCCAGTGGCTGAGGCAACGGATCCGTGGACGAAGGGCTCTCCGGCACTTAAGGAGGAACCTGCCATATGCAGGTCGGGCAGGACGAGGATTTCCTTGAGTGAAGTTTTCAGCCGCCAAGCATTACAGCAGGGTTATGTTTCTACCGCGGGGAGCAGGACAGATTTCGCTTCTGCCACCTGCCCATTAAAGGAGCAGGCTCATCAGGACAACCGGGGGGTCTGCGCAGCCAGTTCGCTGCTGGCAGAAACCCCCGGAGATGATCTCCACACAGGTAACTCTGTACTGCTTCAATGTAATCTTTGCAGAATCCTATGAAGTACTAATTGACTTTGCCAGGAGCAGACGGAAGTCTAATGGACTGGAAGGTGGTCTCGGGAGTTGGGACTTCAGACAAGAAGCCTTATCTCAGCCTCTGGTCTGCTAGGGCTCTGAACGGTAAATAGGAAAAAAAAAAAAAATTTTTAAGATCACTCACCACAGACTCCGATCACCAGTGACACAGGCACTACCAGGGGAAGCAAGCCAGCCGCAGAGACTCAGTTTCCAGGTTTATGAGCCCTGTACATCATGTCATTGTTTTAGGTTTTCCATGGTTATGTAAACATTGTCCACGTATTAATTGGGGAACAGGGGAGATTGAGGGATGGTCTGAGGACTGTTGGGAGGAGGTAAGTTCTCTGGAGGAGGGAGGAACTGGTAACCCATGGGAGGGTTGAGAGCTGATCCAGACTCAATCCAACTTAGATTTCTTCCTTTCTCTGCACCAGATTGACTTGTCCTTGGTACCTACAATGCTATCAATGACCTAGCTTTGGTTTTTAGCAAAGCTAAAGCAACCTCCCTTGCCCCTCACAGAGATTATGATCTGTGCCAATCAGCTGAGAGAGGGAGCGCCCCCTGCCTAAGGGTCAAGCTTATGCCATCTCAAATCAGAAAGGCTGAGCGATGGACAGTTATATACAGTCCTCTTGAAGCAGGTATGTCACATCCCAGGTCTGGTCATCATCAACAATTTCCTTGAGCAGGATGATTCTTTGTGAGACAAGAAGGATGGCTCTCTCTGAGGACCATGTAATGTCACTATGCACCACTGAATGAGATAACCATAAAAGTGCCACACAGGTGTGCCCCCCCTCCCTCTCATGACATCAGCTTTGAAGCTACAGGCAGTGATATGCACAAGTATTCACCAAGCTGGACTTACGCAACAAGCGCAATACCCACTCTGCTTCTTTCATCTGGTTCGAATGAGTGAGGATGAATGGAAATAGACGGGTTTAATACACCGTCGGGACATTATGAATAATTTTGTCAGTGCCGCTTTGGACTGCTCTAATGCACCAGGTGTTTTCCCCAGAATCTTAGTCAATGATGTGCTCAGGGAATACTTTGGGAACAGATTACCTGGTCTTTGTATAGCATTGATGATATTTTGATTTTTCTCTCCCAGTCTTGAAAGTCATAAAAAGTCATGTGCGCACAAGTCAGTAACCAAGTTGCTGGAAACCAGCTTCTTCAGAAAGCGGAGAAATGTGAATTCTCATGCCAGATCCGTATGCCCTTTCCTCTGGGCTTTATCATGAAAGCTCCTGGGTCGATACAAATGGATCCTACCAAGCAGGCAAGTGAAAGCGGGTTGTGTAGAAGTGCGGCTGTGTCCGAATAACCGCAAGAAAGTGCAGCAATTCCTGGGTTTGCTAATCTTTACCGTCGGTCTCATTCGAACTATAGCGCAATTGCAGCGCCTCTGCATACATTAACCTCTGCCAAGTCTCCTTTTCAGCAGGTGCCTCTGCAGCCGACGCCATGCTCAAGCAGCTCAAGCAGAGGTTCTCATCTCCATGCATAGCCCATTCCGCCAGTGTCTCTGACCATCTAACCAAGCAGTTCCTGGCGGGAAGTAGATGCTTCTCGACATAGGCATAGGAGCAGTGCTCTCCCAGAGATCATCTACGGACGTGGCAAAGATGTGCATCCCTGTGCCTTTTTGTGTCCAGGAAACTGTCTAAGCTGCGGAAAGCTGAAATCTCACGACAGACAGGCAACAGGGAGCGTGCTGGCGGTAAAGGTGGCCTTAGAGGAGCGGCGCCACTGGTTGGAGGGGCTCAAGAGCCTTTGTGGCTTTGGACAGATCAGGCAAGAATTCCTGAGGGTACATGCCCGTCATGCCAAACGCTTGAATTCACGTCAAGCCCGCTGGTCTTTGTTTTTTAACCGCTTTAGTTTTACTTTCTACAGGCCTGGTTCACAGAATGTGAAGCCGGACGCCTCTCGCTGTCCATATGATCCAGAGCCTGTGACCAGGGAACCAGAGCCCATCCTGCCGTGTGATGTTGTGGTAGGAGCGGTAACCTGGCCAATAGTAAACAGGGGTTAAACAAGCCAACGGGAAAACCACTGAATGCCACCTCCATGGGGCTGTCCGCCTAATCGGGCTGTTTGTGCCGGAGAGGGTTTGAGGTCCTTCAGGTGGTACATTGGGCTCACACATCTCGGCCTCTAACCTGCTTCCTCCCATCCTGAAAGTAAAACCACCTGTTCTTTGTACGCCAACACTTCTGGTGGCCCAAGCTATGGACTCGATACGGTCGTACAGCGAACACGTGAAGCCTTTGCCCTGGGTGTGTGCCCGGCAATAAAAACATCGTGCAGGCTAAGGCTGGACTCCCTTCATAGCCCTCCCCATTCCCAGCCGGCCATGGGCGGAATAGCGCTGGACTTCGTCACGGGTCTGCTCTTACGCCATGTAAGTGAAAATACGCACTGTGTTAACTGTGGTGGATCGATTCTGCTAAGATGACACATTTTATTATAAGCATCAAAGCTGCATTCTCTGCTAAGGAGACAGCTTTGAGGTCGCTGTTCAGGTTGAGTTTTCTGTATTCATGGATTTCCTAAGGACATTGTTTCAGATCGTGACCACAGTTTGTATCCAGGTTTTGGCGCAGAGCTTTGTGAGCTTGGATCGGGGCAACGGTGAGCTTGTCATCAGGATACCATCCACACAGTCCAATGGCCAAACCGAGCGATTTCAAACCAAGTAGCGTGTTGGGGACCTGTTCATGGTCTTTATCACTCAGAATCCAGCCCTCTCATGGAGCAGACTACTTCCATAGGTTTGAGTACGCCGTACAACTCCCTTCCATCTGGCGGCTCTACTGGGACTCTCCTCTGCTTTCATGTTGTATATGGTTATCAGCTCCCCGCCTTTCCAGAGCGTGGAAAGAGAGGTCCGGGTCCCGCCAGCTCACGCCCTGGTTCGAGAGCCCATAAGTCGGTCTGGGAGGCCACCCGTCGTGGTTCTCCAGCGAAAGCGGCGCGGGATGAAGAAAACGGCTGATCGACGCCGCCGTCCAGCACCCAATCACCAGACGGGTCGCAACGTGTGTGGGCTGTCAACACAGCAAGATCTTCTGCGGGCCACGCACTAAGAAGCTTGCCCTCGCTTTATCGGACTTTACCCCATCTCCAAGGTGGTGAATCCAGCACAGGAAAAAGGGATTGCGCCATACGCCCTGCCTCATCCCCTCAAGGTCCACCCAACTTTCCATGTCAGCAAAATAAAGCCAGAAAGGATCAGCCCATTGGTTCCCCGCTTCCCGACTCCCCCACCTCCCTCAGATTGATTGATGGGGGACCAGCATATACTGTCCATAGTTCTGATGCGGTACGGAATAGGGGCAGGAATGTGGTACAGGTTTTTGGTGGACTGGGAGGGGTATGGTCCTGAAGAGAGGGAATGCTGGATTCCGCATCCCGGCATTCTAGACACAAGATCCCTCTTCATCCAGGGATTTTTACCATCGCCTATTCCTGAGATCCCCAATGGCCGTCAGGAGACGACCCTGCAGTGAGGTACTGTTGGCGTTGGTCAAGTGTCAAGTTGTGTAAGTTTTTGGTTCAGTTTTGTCATATTGTCCTTGTTATTTCCTGTTTTATTTTGTATTAATTGTCTTCCCTTGTGTTTCAGCTTCTCAGTGCTTCCTGCCTCCTGTGTGTTTCCTGCGTCACACGTGCCTGATTGCTCTGCCCCGCCTCGTGATTGCTTCCCACAGCTGTTACCCATTACTCTCGTAGTTTATGTTCATGCGTCCCCAGTCAATGCAGCCAGTACGTCTCCCTAGAATTCTCCAAGCTACCAGCCATTAAGTCAAACATGTTTCATTGGTCAGGTTTGTGTCGTGCATCAGCTTTGTCATTGTGTCGTAGAGGTCACCAAAATCTGTAAATGAAAACAAACAAAACAACTGATACAGAGCATCATTTATTGATTTTAATATCATATAATATAATATTGATAACTTATTGTTTCCATCATATATCAAATACAAACACCAAACATTTGCTGAGTTCAGCATAATGCATGGCAAGATTTCTAACAATGAAAAATATGAAGGTGTTCTACACATGTAGGACTAAACCTGTTTGCAGAGTGGAGGAAAGATTCTCCTTTGAAGAGCTCATACATACTGTTGGTTTTGAGGCTCTCCAAAGTCTGTCCTCTGAGTGTCTCCACTTCTTTGACTTCCTTCAGGAGGTAAAGGACGTGCTGAGACATCTCCTTTAACAGGATGCTCTGCTCCTCCTCCAAGCGTTTCACCAGCATCACCTGGTCAAAAACAGTCCTCTTCAACATGAAGTTGTTACCTTCAGATTGAGGAGAGGAATGGAGAAGGGACAAAGGTATATTTACATGTTATGGCAGAATAATGCTTATTTCTGACACTAATATATTTATGGCCAAAGTACAAAAGTATTAAAACTGTAATTCAATTGCGCATTGACAAAAATACAATAATAATAATTTAAATAAGTGAGGTCGGAACCATTGTTCCATCTGAAAATTGAAAACTGTTCAAAATTTACAACACTAACATACAGTCGCACCACGGTCATAGAGTGGGAATAGTCTCAAAGATCAACAAGACAAGCTAACTTATTAGCATACCATTTTCATGCCTCTCCCATGGTGGGATGTAACCCTCTGTCCAGACTGCACGCCAACTCCTCTTCAATCTGATCTTCCAGCCACTGAGTTGTACTGAACAACCTTCTCACGAAGCTTCTTCTTCAGCTCTGTCATTTGTTTTCTCTTTCTTTGTCTCACCTGGTTGCTATCTGCATTGTGGGAGGAAAAGAGAACTGTGTTGTGGTTGATAATCTTTTGTGGTGTAATGGAAATTAACTTAGTTTGAACACAAACCATGCTGACGGTACAGATCTTGTTTCTTGTGCAAAGGGTTACACAGTGATGTTCTCAACGTCTGCCCTCATGTCTTCAGTACACCCTGGAGTGGATACTCTCTCTGAATAGGTAAACAATAACCAAAGAGAGAAATGTCATCAACTGTCTCATTTTCAACATAAAGTAATGTGCTATTGTGGATGTGAAGGAATAACATGGACACATGAAAGACATCAAAGTACAGTTCATTTTTCACCTGTTACCGTCCATTGCCTCACATCACACACCCACTGCTGTAGGGTTTCCTCATCAAGGTTGTGCTCCTTCTTTATGTTTTCGAGAGCGGTAGCTTCAACCTCTGCCCGCTTGGTGATCTTTAAAGAGAACAAAACAAAAACAAGACAAATGCCACACCATAATGCTAAAACCACCAGTTTAAGTTAAGCTTCCATCAAAACAGATGAGACCTTAGACGACACCATCTGTATCCCAAAAGTAGGTGTTGAGAAAAATTATCTATAAAGCTGTAAAATCACAATTATATAACAGCACAGATTTTTTCATAAGTATATAATATGTGTTGAGTCAGGAGAAACGATCGGCAGGCATTCAGCATATTTTTTCTCTTTTCCCCTTATGTCTAATTTATTTAAAGGGACTGGGTTTAATTAATAATCATATAAATATCAATATAATAATAATACTAATAATAATAGTGCGTTGGGTATCTGCAGGTAGGCAGGAGAGTGAGGGAGGAGCCATTCTGATGAAGTGTGCCAGCAGACAGGTGTGTGGCTTCTTTGTCTGTTCAGTGTGGCATGCTGCTGCAGGGGAGAGACAGCTTGCATCAGTGTTTAGATGAGCATAGAGACGCTGTCGGTATGTCTACATTTTATGAGTTTAAATGATGTTCTCAATCAGTGGGATGAGTGCAAAAGTGTCTTTCCTCTTCTGTTTGCCCTGCTCTGTGGACACTAGTCAGTTAGTTATTCACTCATTCATTAATTCATTGTGCTCATTGCCAACTAAATGCTGATAGATAAATAAATAAATAAATAAATAAATAAATAGATGGACAATTAGACTCATAGAGATATAAACAGATAGTATATAAGAATATTGGTTGATTCCTTTTGAAGTCACACTGATTAGTTTATTCACATTGGCTTCCTAATTTCATGTGTGTATATATAGATATATTTTATTTGGTTGAGAGGCAAATTAAAGAACTGAATAAACTTGGTGCATTAATTGCCTAAATAAAATGCCTAATAAATCCAACCTCACTCATAAATTTAACATGATTTTTTTTTGTTTAAATAATAATATGATATTTAATTTTACCATGATGAAATAAGCTATCAAATATACTATGTTGATAAATCTGCTTATCTAATTTAATGCTCTGTTTCCATTTTAAGGTTATCAATCTATCCCATCCTGTGTGGTATTGAGAGGATAAATAAAGACACAGTGAATGAATGGATGGAGTTGTACCGCGTCCTCTGTGGTCATCTATGCCGTTTGAGTTCAGGCAGGCATTGAAGCATTATCCCCAGAGGACTCTACAGTTGATAACCGAGCATGCAGCGTGGATGAGAAGATAAAGGCTTTGCACGTCCAAGAGGGCTGTAGACGCAAAGGTAAAAGCCAGAGGAGTCCTATATTCCTGAGAAAGATGGCAGAGGAAATGTTGGAAGACTGTGAAACAACTCAGGAGGGAAAGAACCACTGCAAAGAGTAGCTTCACAAAGCAGGCCACCTTCCTCAGAAAAGAGGCAGACAGCATGGTCGAGGCAGAACTGAGGGAGGAATTCAACAGACTCTCTGATTGCTACAGGAGACTTCTTGATGCCAACGAGGACTATAGGATGGGACTCCAGGCTGAGGCATCAGAGCAAACAAAGGAAGAAGATGCAGTTTTTGGAGAGACACTAGAGGGTGACATTGAGAGAACTGCAACTGAAGCTGAAGAAAGATGGAAAGAATTGAAAGACATTGTCCAAGTGAACCTGTGGTCCATGTATGGCTGTTATGAGCTCACAGCAGCGATCCATGAAACTGAGAAGAGCTGTGATGTAGCTGAAAACCTACCTGTTGAAAGTACCCACTTGGAGAGCTATGAGATGCACCTAACCCTCCTGGGGAAGAGGGTGCACGAGGCCACCAGAACTATGTCTGCCTGGGAGCGGTGGATCCTCATGGAAGAGAGACAGCGCCTGAATGACCAAATTAAAGATTTAAGGGTTGTATTCAGCAGGCTGGAAATGAGGAAAGCTGAGTTCATCACTGCGAGGAGGACTGCAGAGACAGCTGTTGAGAGTGGCAGAGAACCTGTAATGCCAGCAGCACCTGCACCTGCTGCTGTGAGGATTAAACCAACAGCCCTTCCCATCTTCGGTGGAAATAAAAGAGAATACCACAGGTGGAGGAAAGACTGGGAGAGCCCACAAAGTCAAGGCGAACCATCTGGATCAGCTGAGGTCATGAAAATCCAACTCCTCAAACAGTGTTGATGGGAAGATATTAAGGGATCTCAGACAGTCAACATATAGTACTGCTGAAGAGATATTCAGAGTCATGGAAAACAGGTATGGGAATAAGACAACCATCACCTTAGAGATTCTACAAGAACTGGAGAACATGCCTGCTGTGAAGGGAAACCAGCCCAGGAGAGTCATCAACTTAATACAGTTAGTAGAGAAAGCCTTGTCAGATCTCACAGAACTGGGGAATTCTGGTGCACTGAACAATCCCTTGGTGACCAAAGCAATAGAAAGTAAGTTACCAGATTTCATTAAGAGAGACTGGCTGATTTTCATGGTAGACCCAAGTAACAATGTCACTCCCAGCAACCACTTTGATGCATTACTGAGATTCCTGAAGAACCAAGAGGAGATTCTTGAGAGGCTAGAGCAGCTTAAAGGAGTGGGAAAGACTGAAAAACCAGACTACCATTCATCCAAGAAACCTGAGAAAAAATATGCCGCCACAAGGACAGCAAAGAAAGCACTTGGGAACATGTGTGCTGTGTGTGGTGATGAAAGACACCATGACAAAATATTCCTCTGTAAGAAGTTCAAGAGACTGAATCTCCATGAGAAGAAGGCTGCCCTGATAAGAGTGGGAGCTTGCACAAAATGCCTTGGATGCCATTAGAGTGATGGATACTGTAGAGACACCTTCTTATGCAGGAACAAAGACTGTAAAGGGGAGGGAACATCTAGTCACCACTACTTCCTCTGCCCAAAAGGAAACAGCAGCAGAAGCACTGAAGAGCAGCGTGGAGAAGGTACTAAAGACCGATTCACGGACGACCAACAGGACTTTTTGTCTGAGCTTTCCCCAGAGATGGCAGAGAGGTGCAGAAAAGTCTTCACCAACAGCACTGCAGGCAGGATCAACACCAGTGAGACCTGGACTGAGCTTCTGGCGAGGAATAGACTACGCGAACTCCCTGTCATCATGATGCTGATGGAGGTCACCGCAAATGCAGGTCAGAAGATTGGGACTCTAATTGATCTTGCTTCTGATACAAACTACATAACCCACAAAGCTGCTGAAAGGCTGAAATTACGGTGCGAGAAAGTGACCTTAATCCTACATGGTGTAGGCAGGATGGCCATGAAAGTGAAAACAAATAGATACCTCCTCCGAGTTAGGATCAAGACACCTCAAGGCAGAGTAATAGCCCACAAACTTGTCTGCTATGGGCTGGATGAGATTGCCAAAGCACACAGGGCTGTTGATCCTGAGAGACTGAGGAAATTCTTCCCTGAGGTTAAGCTGGAGGAGTTGAAGAGACCAAAAGATGTTGAACTTCTCATCAGCCACAGAGAGGGGAGGCTTGCACCACAAAGGGTAAGAGTTATTGGTGACCTCGTCTTGTGGGAAAGCCCTTTGGGAAGGACAGTGGGCGGAGCACACCCTGACCTGTTTGAGGATGTTGAGGTCGCAGCTTATGAGTCAAAAACCCACTTTGCTCGTTCCATGAGGACGGCTGCTGTTAAGTACACAGAAGTTTTCAGAGGTCCAGAGGCTAAGCTTGCATTTGAAGAGTATAAAGACAGACTCACCCCAAAGTTCACAACTACAACTACCCGTGAGTTTTCTTGACTGGTGGTGGTGGGAGAGCATTGGAGCGCATGTGAGCCAAAGTGTGGAGGATGTCGCTGCGGCAACTGCCAGCCAGGAGGAAAAGATATGACTCTGGCAGAGGAAAAGGAACTTGAGATCATAAGAGGAGGACTCACCTATGTGTGCATGGATGGGCACACAGACTCTCCCCACTGGGATGCTAAGTACCCATGGATAGAGGACCCCACCTCACTTCCTAACAACAAAAGCGCAGTAGAGGCCACATTCTTAAGGACAGAAAGACAGCTGCAGAGACAACCAGAGTGGAAAACCATAAACACAACACAGATCCATGAAATGGTTGAGTGGGCTGCTGCCATTGAGCTTTCTGATGGAATTAGGAGGAAATGGAAAGGACCAGTGTAGTACGTGATCCACCTGGTGGCACCAAACCCACATTCTGTCACGACCCCAGTACGATTGGTATGGAATAGCAGTCAAAAATTCAAAGGGATAAGTATGAATGATCTTCTGCTGAAGGAACCTGATGTGTTCAATCCAATCAGAGCTGTGTTATTGAGGTTCAGAAGGGGTACACGCTGCCCTTGGAGACATCAAGAAGATGTACAATTCAGTGTGGTTAGAGGAATGTGAAATGCACCTGCACCGATTCCTTTGGAGGGATAAGCCTGAGGAGGAGATAAGAGAGTATGCTATCACCCGTGTTAATATGGGAGACAGACCAGCTGGATGTATAGCACAACTAGCTATGAGAGAAACAGCCAAGCTTCCCATCTTTGCCCATCGGACAGAGGAATGCAGAGTCCTTGAAGAGGATAGGTATGTTGATGACATCCTTACCTCCCACAACAGCCTGGAGAAACTGGATGAAATTACCCAAGGTGTGGGGGAAATCCTGAGAGCTGGGGGCTTCCTGGTGAAACCATAGGTACGGTCAGAGAACAGTGGGAGGCAAAGGAGTGATGCTGTCCAGGAAGGAGAGGAGGATGTGACAAAAGTTTCAACCATCATTCTTCCAAATCAGATGAGAGACGAAGATAACAAAGCTCTGGGTGTTGGTTCTAATGTGGGAGAAGATAAACTCTACATGTTAACATCCATCAACTTTTCTAAGAGGAAGAAAAAGGTGAGGGTGAGCAAAGATCTTCTCAAGGACGAGGTGTGACTAGGAACTCCTGACCCACTGACTAGAAGGGAGCTTTTAAGCCAGGTGGCTGGGCTTTACGACCCCATCAGCCTGGTAACACCTGCCAAACAGAAAGGGCAATCCTTGTAAGGAAAGCATTCCAGGAGACGGGGGGTGGAAAACTTACCAGAGAAACCTGGGACAAGCCACTTTCAGAAAGCCTCAGAGGCGAAGCCACCAAACTTTTTGAGGAGCATGTGGAGCTTGGGCAGATTACATTCCACCGCAGCTTCACACCCGCCAACTGGGGAGACCCTGGGGAATCACCTTCTAATACCATCATCACAATGGTAGGAATTAATAAATGAATTTAGTCTGTTGTTTAGTCACTTTAATTACAGTAAAGTGATACAGCTGTATCGTTCATAGAAATGTTTACACTGTTGAGGGCTGCCTTATCACAGTGTGAGGTATGACTGTGGTACCAACCTGCCTTTGTCATGGATTTGGTAATGAGAGCTGCCCGGGACAGAAAACTGTTAACCGACAAAGAAAATATTCCATTTATGTTCAGGCTATATACACAGCATGAAGTTTATGAAAAACCCTGCATTTGACATTTGTGGTCCCTTTCAGCAACATGCATTTAACATAGCTAAAAATATGACCAGCCCACCTGTCATTTCAGCAATAAAGGATGATATAAAGGATAGGATTTATTCCTCACACCAGGCTGGTCAATTACATAACAAATAACCATTTCTAGTGTTTTGATTTTGATTAAGACTCATTTTACAATAATTACATACTTGCTCCACTTCCTCTCCAACTGTGTTTCCTGCTCCATCCTGACTTCTCCCACCCCATCTCACCTGCAGCACAATGTAAGAAGAGTTACAAAGCCCCATAGTTTGCACTATGTTTTTGATAGAACATCATCCAGTAGAGATGTCACGCTTACGGTGTAGCGGTAAACCCTGATAAAAATGTTTATAACAATTACCGTTTTAATTTCAAAATAAAAACTTGTACTTTTGATAAGGCTTTGTCTGTATTTTTACACTTTTTGAAACTATTTCAGTTTGTGTAGGACTGTGTAGAATGCTTTCTGAACATATTCAACACACTTTTTAAATAATACCACAATGATACCCAAAACCGTGATCATTTTGGTCACAGTAACCATGAGGTTAAACTTTCATACCGTGACACCCCTATAATCCAATAATGCATGACATGCACAGCTTTTAAAGAGCATGTCCTTTGCTTTAGATTTGAAAATGGCCTTTCAAATATGTCATTACAAAAGCACAACATTCTACAAATTCACAAGAGTAACTTAAAACACTTGGTGAAGGTTATAACACAGCATATTCTGTTGGCTAGTCTGGTATTTCCCTGTAGCTGCTGTCACATTACAATTTGAGTGATTGCATGTACCTCGCATTTTGGTGTATGGGCTTTAGCATGCATGACACTCAGTAATGGTCTCATGTCTGTCAACTGCAAAAGCTCTGGTAACTGCTCGGCTACCTTGTTCAGGTCGGGCCAGGATCTGAAAAGCAGAAGCAGCATATTGACAGTTTGATAAAGACACATCTTAATTACTGCATAAATCTACAATAAATACAATCACTGTAAAGGTATGACATAGGCCATTTTGACCAAAGGGATAAATATGTAAAACAGCAATGAGGATTAGCTGCATGTCACATCCATACAGAAGAAAGAAACATTTGCCGTTTGAGATCTCTCTCTGGAGATACATTGGATCGACAAATATTTCTCCTCGATAGTGGTTCAGTGTCCACAAGAGAAAACTATGTCTGAGTAATCAGAAGAAAAAAATAGTGGTTGATAATAAACTTCTGATCAAGAGCAAAACTCTGTCAGCTGGATGTCTGTAAAAAACAAAAAACACTTTCCTGCAACAAAAGAGTGATAAATATAACTCTGCATCCAAGCATAAGTAATACTTCCAATTATTACTATGAATAAGACTTGGACTGTGATGACAACAGGAATTGTGACACCAGCCTCAAGAACTATGCAGGTATCCACACAAACACAAATACAAACCTGCAAACGGCAACTTGAATGCCCTCCTCATCTATCTGAGCACCAGACTTTTTTGACATGGCTCTGCCAGCTGTAAATTTGGCAGGGCCACAGACAGCGTGGTCATTTCCTACAAAGTCAGATTACACATACATTATTACACATAAAAACACATCCAAAAACTACAACAATAAAAATATATAATTCATAAACACTTACAGTTGGCACGTTGCCTCTGACAAGGTCAACAAATGTGGATACCTCCTTGTCTTTGGCCAGGAACAAGCCCTCAAATATGGGTGGCTCCTCAGTCCTGTCCATATATAGTAACGATGACAAAGTACATTATTATTATTTGTTGAAATGTCAAATTATTCTCAAAAAGCATACCTATGGGGGTATTATTCCAAACAATCCTAAAACTAACCTCTGATACTAGTACTTACCCTTTTGACTTGGAAAACCTGAAATGTTTTCGGTTTCCATCACAGCAAACAGCCAGCATGTCTGGAGAACAGGCTGGACAGACAAACTGTTGGACGTGACACATTTCCTCTTCTTTGAAGTGACAAAAGGAAAATTCAAAGAAAATTCGCTGGAATGTGTCAGCACAGATACTGCCCGTCTGCAAACAATTAGATTATGATTTGTTTTAAAGTGATGCCCAACATTAATATTAACAATAAAGTAATATGTAATATATGTTTCAATGTGATTAAGGCAGATTACCCTTCCAGCTTTAAAGATCTGTGCTCCAACATTTTCAATAAGGCCTGTCTGCACATGGCTGGTGCTGTCACCTTCATGTGCTCAAAGAGGTGAAGACATCAAACTTGTAGAGGGTTTGGCAGCTGGTACTAGATGGCCAGTACGATACAAAAGCAGGTCTTTCACCTCAGGAGTCCATTCAGCAGAGCAGGATGGACAGGATTTCTTCGGCAAGTACACGTCACATCGGCCTGTGAACAAGTACATTTATTTAGGAACAAGGATTTTTCACTAACCAAATTGCAATAGTTTGCCTGAGCAGATTATATTTGCAGATTGGTCCTGGTGAAGGAACAGGAAGTTGACATACTAAAATACAGAATGAAGTTAGAAGGGTTACATTTGTAGTTCTTTCTCCAATGCATTTTCAAACATGCTTATCTCATCCTCAAAATAGTGCCTCAAACACATTAAAAAGCCAACCACAACAGTATTTCAACTGTCATTGTGTGTGTGTCCACAATGTGGAGATTTAATTATCATTCCCAAGATATGCTGGTCAAAACCAGTCATACTTTTACCAATCAGCTATCAGCTATGAACACTTCCACCTCATTCTTCTTAAGGTTTGAGAATAAAGTTACAATGTGATGTGTACACACTGTCTGGGGAATGACACTACAGTAGGATATTGTAATATAATAATAATCTTAACATACTTTGTTCATGAAACTGTGGCTGGCCATTATCATCCATCACCACAGCTGTTGTAGGGGAATGGGTTCCAGAAAACCATGGAAGAGAGCCTCTCTGTCATGGAAGATGTTCCTTTGTGGGCCTCCATGTCACAGGTAGCACAGAGAAACTCCATGTCCAGTGGCACACATTCCAGACACCTGATGACAGCTTCTGCTGCACAACACCTGTGGCACTTTTGGTTGATTATTCTCTCAGCTGCAAGTTTTGCATCAAAAAGCACAGGCCGTGCAGGTTTCATCCTTGCATCCGAGAGACGCTGCCTTTGAGCCCAAGCAGAAAGGGTTGTGCCTGTTGCCTCAGGAAACTGGATGGCAGTAAGGGTGTCCCTGAAGTGTTGGAGACGTGTTTCTAAAAAGGGCATCAGCTGTTAAGCAAGCCTAAAACTCAAGGTATAATGGATAATATAGGCATGTTGAATAACTTTTGAAGACAAATTAAAGAAAGAGAAATACATCATCCTACAACTTGTTACCTGCATCATTTATCAACATTAGTAAATTAGTAAGTTTCTAACAAAACATAGTCCTGAATAAGTAGAGGAAACTGGAAATAAATGTAATAAAAATAATCAATTGCTGTTTCAGAACACTCATTATGCTCACCAAGACTTGCCATCTCTTGATATTCTATCTGAGGGCCTTCTTGTACAGGTTCCCTTTCTCTGGTTTGGGATGCTGCAGAGACATGTTTGCTGCACTTTATCTGTATCTATTATATAACTATTCTATATGTCATCTTTATGCTTATTATAATCTTCATATAGTAGAGGACAAACCTGATCTTGCACATTGTGGATGCCAACGTTTCTTCTGTCTGCTTGAGACCGCTGGGCTGGTGAGGACCCTCTTCCTGGTTGTCCTCTTTTTTTTTGGTGGCAAGGCAGGTATTTCTGAGGCCATGGCAGCCTATGTTGTATTTAGAGAGGAGAAGATCAAACAAGACAGCAGCAGTTCTTAAAAAAGAGGCATTACTCAACAAGACAGGCTGATCTTTTACATAAAATGATCAAACAGCAATAACAACAATAATTATTATTATTATTATAATATAACAGACTTCCCTTATTTTATATTTGTACTTGCTTGTCTTGAAACGTCTCACTCTGGACTCATTGAGAAGAACCCCAATACTAGTGCCGCCATGAGCATCCTGGCCTCATGGGGATCCTCAAAGACCCTTAAGTTAGAGTCTTGAGACATGACAAAAACATACAACACAGTGACAATATACAAACAATACACAACAACAACAATACACAATATACAAACAATACACAACAACTGTACACAAACTGAAGGGAGAGAGGTGAGGTGTGTGGGTTGTGGGTGGGGGGAGTGAGAGACAGATCTATAGACAAACAAGAGAGAAAAAGATGAAGTGGCTCTTAAAAGAGCCGTTGGTTTTATATGAGAGTGTGTATATATGTGTGTGTGTGTGTGTGTGTGTGTGTGTATATGTGTGTGTGTGTGTGTGTGTGTGTATGTATGTGTGTGTGTATATGTGTGTGTGTGTGTGTGTGTGTATATGTGTGTGTGTGTGTGTGTGTGTGTGTGTGTGTGTGTGTGCGCAGTGGTATGAGTGATGCAATAAAACTGTAATGCAAAAACAACGACGACAATGACAAAAACAACAACAACAACCACCACAAACACAACAACAACAACAAGAACATTAGAATAATGAGTGAAAAAGTCTGATTTCTTGATTGCTAAAAGTCTAAAATAAGAAGAATTAACATGTTATTGTCTTGATTAGTTATGAATTCATCGTTTTGGGCTCATTGACTGTTCCAGCTAGCTAGCTAAATTATTCAGCACCATGCAATGTATTTCTATGTGCCGTAGTTACACTATAATAACTTTGGTTGTGACTGTCCTTACTGCTCTCGGGACCGTACATGAGTGTGAAATGATTTTGCTAGCTGTCTGTGGCGGGAGGTATGTAAAATTACCGGGCAGCGCTAGACTTAGCTAGCTCAATGTAGCTAATTGCGGGTATGTGAATAAAAGTGAATATGACACACTAACGCAGTGGAATGTCCAGGGATGAAATGCTATCGAGACTGGACCCAAATGAAAGACATGATGGATAATTATCTTTATCTTATTACATATTAACAGTCACTAGTTTGCTGGACATACTTACGAGTGTCGAGTGTCAGATGGAATGAATAAACACAGAGGGATTGTGGGTAAAAAAGCACGAACATGACGTACCGTTGCCGTGGTAACGACCGAAAAAGACCCGACCCAACCCGACCTTCTTTCGAGTCATTGGCAATATGAATACAATAATTATTAAAGCAAATACATTTAAAAATATCTGCCTCACAACGCCGTGCCGTACAGACATCTACACATATTTATGTACACAAGGGATGGTTTTATTTCTGGGCTGAAAGCTGGCTCTCTACATGAAAATGACGCTTCACTCACAGTTCAATGCGTCTAGATTAAAAAAAGAAAACTATAAATCAATTGCTGTATTTTTTTGTTAAATATCAATCAATAAATATGATAAAATAAGGTTTAATGAACCTTAAAACAGAAATAAAAAGGGCCAGGAAAGTCGTGTGTCCACCACGAGAAACGACCCGTATTAATTTAAACTGGATTCATTTTCCACATTTGGTCTTTGCTGCTTCAAACTGTAATGATCCTCACTCACTAAACACAGCACACCATCAAACCAAATGATCATAATTTATTTGATCAACAACACATCTGTGTGCTGCAGCTATATAAATATGGCTCAGAGTCCACCTGTGCGTAATGGAGCAGGATGGGCTGCTGGATGATCTCTTACTTACTGTTCCTATACATGTAAAAAAACACACACAGATAATATAGAAGGGTTTGCTTGCAGTACATCTTCAAAGTGTGCTTTGAGGAATTTAAAATAACACCACAAAGTATATTTAAAGCATACTTTTATGAATTTAAAATGTTACAATTTAGTCTGAATTAGTATTAAATTGGCATACTTCCTAGTACACTACAAGATCATGGTCCATGGTCCGTAGTATACTTGCTATACTTATACTCAAGCATAGGTGATAAAAATGAAGTATATTACTTTATGCTGAGGGAACTGTAGCAGTAATCATGCAGACTTGGAGCAAAGACCTGCCTAAGAGGACTTTTTCTCGCCAACAAGCATATTGATCTCTGCGTCCGCTGATGTCACTCCACTGATCCCAGAGAGCACGTGGCTACTTTATATTCACGTGCTAATTTGCATTGATCATATGTGGTTGTGTTTGGGTTTAGAGGGAGGGATTTGAGGCGCGCTCATGTCCACCTTTTCTCCACTCACGTGTGATTTATCGAGGGAAATTGGTGAACCTGTGTATACACGGAGTTTGATAGATGTGAAAAGTGTTTATATTGTGTTTCACACAATCTCTCCCTCTCTCTGCCAAGCTGCCTGCACTGCCTCTGGCCCTGTATGCTCCACCTCCCCTCTGCCCTGATTGGTGGCCACTAGGACTCTTGGCCACGCCCTCTCCAGCAGTCCGCTCCTCTGATTGGTGCGGCACCTTTCCATCAGACCAATCCCTGCTGTTCAATCAGGCGCATGAGGAACGATGCGAATGGGCGGGGCTTGTGCACATTGACGTCACTAGTGACATCACAATCCTCCTGAACCGAGGTTATGAAAGGAGGCAGTTTGCAGAGGTTAGTCGCTCCTGGTCCTCATTGCACTGAGGAGTACCGGGGAGCTCCGACACCTGCTTGCCGGAGATCAGTGGGTAGCCTTTGTTGCTACTTGGGTTCATCTCCTGGAGGTCAGTGGGTAGCTTTTTGTGCTACTCGAGTTTACCTCCTTGAGATGCCCTAAGCCACGCAAGTCTCCAGCTTCTTTCCTGTCAGGCCGGAGCTCTCCAGTGCTTCCTTAGAGGCTGGGAGAGGTGGGGTGGGCGGGCTCTCCTCCCACAATTTTCTATGTCAAACAGAAAACATCAGATTATTCCAGCTACTGGCAGCTATGGTGCAGCAGAGACCTCCTTCTGTATTTACAGTACAGCTAGTTCATTATTTGATCAGAAAAATAGTGTCTCGCTGCCCCTTAATTTGTGCCATGATCTTAGCGTCGGCCTGTACCAATGCTCGTGGGTCCCTCCAGTTAGTAAAGATTTTCCACTTCTATATTGTTCATGACGCAGAGCTTCTGGCATTTGTCTTTTGTCTTGCACTAGTTGTGATACACATGTTGACGGCGTTGATCCTGGCCGCTGTTGATGTGTGGTACACCCCGACTTTGCATTGACTTAAAATTAAAGGACCACCAGGGTAAACTGTGAAAATATAAATTAATGTTTATACATGCTTCTTACCTGGGTTAACTGTTAAATATTATAATAATATTATATAGTCACAGAATCACTGAGTCACAGTGCAAGTGTGAGAGGGGCTTATGACTCAATATATCTATGTCAACACTACATTTCAGGAGTTTGTTTGCAAAAGCAGAAAAACATCATTGTTAAAGTGTTTTTATTTGACTGATATTTGCTGAGGGCGGCACGGTGGTGCAGTGGTTAGACTGTCGTCTCACAGCAAGAAGGTACCAACTTTAGAACAGCACAACTTTGATCTTCCTTGAAGTACAGGAAAAAACATGACAAAGATAAATCATTGAAAACTGAGTAATGTTTTTTTCTACAATAAATTCCTCATTATTCCAAATACAAAAGGCATATTGTGTAAATATAGTATAAATAGTAAAATGTCTTTGTTTGGCTGCCATAGGGGAGGACAGAACACCTTTATGACTGGCTCCCCTGCACCTTATGGTTTGTGTATTTACTTTTGGTTATGTACAGTTACATCTGTTTTATTCCTGTGTTCTGTGTATCTTTGTGCTTCTGTTGGTCACTTCAGGTTCAGTATGTATTGTCAAATTTACAAATGCATTTTAGCAACAATTAATGGTGAGATCTGAGATTGCAAAACTCTCTTGTGCCCCCCTCCATTTTGAAAAATTTCCCTAAAGGTTTGTTATAGTTTCACTAACTTATATTTGTCACATATTAGACAAATGTGAATGAACGCCACGCTGCTAATCCTATATTTAACCTATTTACTATTATTCATATCATTATAGAACTTCAGCTAGGCCTAACATTAACACTTAACCACTCTGCAAAATGTTTTAATGCTTTTTCTAAACCTGCAAATCAGTCCTTTATTATTAGCGCCGCTCCTGTTCAAAGATATCACAGTTTGTCATATTAGTTCAAGTGTGAGTACTTTTACACATTAAATAGAAATTAGAACTGACGAGACTGCTCTATAAGTATGAAAATATTTTACACCTTCATTTGCACTGATTGGGAATCAATCAAGGGTCTCCTACATGTCAGACTGTAGTGTTTCCTCTCTACTACTGACAGGTCATGTAAACGCCATGGAACCCATAACCTTACTTTGAAAAACAAAACTGACATTCAGCATTGTGATAAAACTTAACACATTTTAGCGGTCGGCTATTTCCTGCCAGGCCATGTATCTTGCCTTGTTAATTAGTGAAGTATTTCTTGGTTATTATTGGTTTATACCTCTCGTAGAGTTTCAAAAACATGTTTTGCTCTGCACTATTGAAAAAATCAGCCCGATTCTTTGACATGATCACGTTTTCAACAATCACATGGTCTGGGCTTCTTATGTACTCCACGCATGCGTCTAATAGAAGACTGCATAAACTTCACTGAAGTTAACTCCACTGAGGAGCAGCTTAAACACGTTAATAGAACGGCTTCAGCCTCATGTTAAAGTTGACGCTACTTCAAATGAGGTTTAATCACTTAAGCGCCGCTATGATTAGCGATTTTGATGGAATACCCCCCTGGTGTGTTACCTCTGTAAACATTGTAAACATGAGATTATGATCTGAATGGTTAGTTCAAATAATGTTATAATACCACAGGATGTCCATTTACTGACTGATGGTCAAATATATGGTGAAAAAAACACATAAATCAGGAGCTGCTTTGGGGGCGTGGCTACTGTGTGATTGACAGGTCTCTGCTGTCATTACATCCTGAAGAGGAGCAGCACTGATGGTCTGAGCTCATGTTTCCTTCATCTTTACCGGTAAGCAGTGGCGTCAACAGGCCTATTTTAGGGGGGCTAAAGCCCTCCTGAATATTCTTAAGCCCCCCTAAATAATTTGGTGTTGGTTTATTAATTTTCATATATAAAAAAGTGAGGACAAATTCAATATAATGAGGCCAGAATATGAGCTTAAATTAATTATCATATAACCTTACACTATTCATGAATCACTTAAATACAGCTGCCTCCCATCGTGGCACAGACCTGATTTCATCGTCATGGATGACAGTGTTCCAGCTCATTGAGGTCACATCATCAGGGAACGGCTGCTGGAGGCTGGGGTACCTCAAATGGAGTGGCCTGCTCTTTCTCCACACCTGAAGCCCATAGAAAACCTATGGGATCAGCTGATTCAGCGTGTTGAGGGTCGTAACCCTGCACACTAGAACATCAATGACCTGAGGGAAATTGATGCTCAAGGACACATGACAAGTTATTGACATTTTTTTGTTGTGGTAGACCCACCACTGTTGTTAGCTTTTTTGTTCCAATAAATTATTTAAGATGAAGAAATTACCATTGCATGCTGTTACTTAAATGTCCTACTATCATGATATTATATCACTGTAGCATGAACTTTTTACATTTTCCAGAAATTTCACCCAAAAGTTGAATATTATGAGTAGTGTGTGTGTATATACATGTATGTATATGTATTCTGAAACCAACTCGAAACAATTGCAGATATCTAAGAGCAGGAGTGATGTGATCTTGTTTGGCTCCACAGTCTTTTGGCAGACAAGTGAGAAAAATACTCACTCTTTCTCATATTTTGTGCATCTCATGGGGGCTAAATGGTTTGAGTGCGCCAATCACGTCACCAACTGCGCGCATCCTCACAGCGGACATAGTTTACGTTCTATTTTCTATTACCCTCCATGGTGGTTTGGTGGTGTAAACTGTTGTGCATGAAACAATGGGTGCACATTTCTTTTGGAAAACAAGTTTATTTTAGTCTATCACATTCCATCCATCCATTTTCTACCTCTTATCCTCTCATAGGGTCGTGGGGAGGCTGGAGTCTATCCCAGCTGTCTTAGGGTGAAAGACAGGGTACACCCTGGACAAGTCTCCAGTTCATCACAGGACACATAGAGACAGACAACCACTCACACTCACATTCACACCTACGGTCAATTTAAATTAACCAATTAACCTAATCCCCATGCATGTTTTTGGATGGTGGGAGGAAGCCGGAGTACCTGGAGAGAACCCACGCAGACATGAGGAGAACATGCAAACTCCACACAGAAAGACCCCAGACCAGGAATCGAACCCGGTACCTTTTTTCTGTGAGGCAACAGTGCTAACCACTACACCACTGTGCTGTGATCTATCACATGAGTATAAATAATACTCATTACATTGAAAAATGTATTTGTAATTAAATTTTTGGGTCAAGACTCCCACAGATGTTGATGATGGATTTTCTTTTCTTCATGGGAGCTCAGCTCCATTCTGGCTCCCAGTTAATTCAAACAGTAGTTTTGAGCTGGTGTCATCATGATGATAACAAAGCTCTGAGCTGGAAAACACTAGGCTCCCTATGCTCACTTCATTTTCTTTCTCTACTGCCTACTATATAATAATGGCATAAAATGCATCTCTGTCTCTCTTTGCTGATGACATATTGTTCCACTGGCTTCATCAACCTGGGACCTGCAAACACTTGCAGCTCAGTGTGAAACAGATGCAGGGATGAACAACTCCTGCATGTCTTCACACTTTTTATTTTTTGTTTGCCCTGTCCCTCAGACAGCCTGAGTCCACCACTGGATCAAAACTACGTAGTTCTGTGTTTCTTTTCAGCAGGGCTGCAATGAAAATGACAAGAGTGAGACTTTAGTGCCAAGATGTGTTTGGAAAAAAAATCTGGCCTTTTTTAACACTGATTTGGCTTTTTTTTAACATTGATTTATAAGTTAAGACTGATGTCCTCACCTCCATGCCAGCGGCTCTCCCTGCACTGTGGTCTCCTAATGCTAGTCTTAATTTACAAGAAATCACAAATGAAACAATAATTTTGACAAAATACATTTATTTGTCAATTTTTCTTTAGAACCAACTGTCCATCATTTAGCTGGGGACATGTCTCATGTTGTAGGTGTTTGTCTCAGATTTTGATGATGCTCTGTCTCTGTGTTCCCAGTTTGTATCTCTTCTACATCTTTGTCCTCACTGTCCTCAGTCTCTTCTGATGTCTCTTGATCTTCTGTCTTTTCTGTGTCCTCTGCACATTAATTGTATAAGTCATTAATTGTATAAGTCATTATGAATATATGTGTGATTACTGTGTCTAGTATTATCAGTTAGTATAGTTGTTCTACTGTTAAGGCCCACCTCATGCCTTTCTGATGTTCTTATTTATTGGTCTCACATGCCAGGATGGGTTTATGAGACCAAGACGTGTGTCCAACATTGCCACCAGAGGCTGCAAGAGACATTGCAAGTTATACATGTTTCCGCCAAAATACACACAATGACCTGCCAATTTTACACACAATGCTGGAACTAGACCCTTTTCACATGACGTCAACTTCCGTTTTGAGACGAAGCAGGGTTAGGCTACATCCAATGTGGACCAGTACCAGCGAGTGGGATGAACTTTGAAAAGTAAGACTTTCATATTTTATATTTTGATTTATATATTATATATTTATATATATTTTATATATAATACTGACAGCCTCGACGGACTTAAAGAAGCTTTAATTTATATAATTAAAAATAATTTACTCGTGTAAATAATGTAAACAATGTCACGGCTATTCCATCCATCCATTTTCTACCTCTTATCCTCTCATAGGGTCGTGGGGGGGCTGGAGTCTATCCCAGCTGTCTTAGGGTGAAAGGCAGGGTACACCCTGGACAAGTCTCCAGTTCATCACAGGACACATAGAGACAGACAACCACTCACACTCACATTCACGTTACGTCTCACATTATATTGCTAAGTTAACGTTAGCCTTCATTTACGTTACCTTAGCTGAAGCAGCCGGACAGATAGGAGTTTGTCAGGCTCTCATCTGCTAACTGGTAGCCCCTAAACAAACCCAGTCAAGTAAACAAACTACCAGTAGGCTACAGCTACAGCCAGTGGCTAAGGAGGCTGTTGGTGGCAGCCCTTGTAGACGAACACATTATTACTTCATTCGTTTTCACGGGAAAACAGTCTATGTTATATGGAGATAACAAATTAATAAGTTGTTATCACGAGAAAACAACCTTTGTTATGTCGAGATAACGACTTAATAAGTCGTTATCATGAGATAACAGTGCATAAAAAAATCTAAATCCATGGCCGTTCTCAGCTTCTGTAGATTTGTGCACCTGTAATAACAGTGTTTTCTTGACCATGGAAAGATGAAAGTATGTGTGGAAACACAGAAAAATGTTTATTTTAATAATGTTTATTGAGCACATATGATCAAGATAAAACCATCAAAGCCTTTATTTCAAAGGCTTGACTTGCAGGGTGCAGTTAATGGGAAATTATAATGGGGTTTTTGGCCCAAATCACTATCTGTGTTTCTGCAAAGGCCCCACAATGTTATCGTGGAGTGATTTTCAAAAAATGTTCATAAACATGCATTTTGATTTCCCCAGTAATGATTTCAATCATGAAAATATAGAAATTATGTTTCTGGAAAAAATAACCCATGGGTGAAAATGTGTTGTTTTTGCTATAATGGAAGTCTATTGGGCCCATTTTGGGCCATATCAGGAGAGAAGAGCCGATGTGATAAAAGGAGTATTATA
>JAQQSB010000912.1:0-67198 GCA_029721515.1 Synanceia verrucosa
ACATGTAAAAAAAAAAATTGTCTCTTGGGGAAGTTGAAATTCCAACAGGAATGCCATTTAAATTTTCTTTTTTCTGAGGGCGAACTCGCCCTAGCGTTTTTGTCCGATGGACTTGAAATTTGGTCAGAACATCTCAGCCCGAGCTGAGCAAAGTTGTGCTCGTGTAAATTGGGTAAAAGGGTATAGGGCTCGACAAATTTTTTCAAATGAGGCTCTCACGTTAAATAGTGGATCTGCAACTTCAAATTTTCTGAGATTGACGGGGACGTGGCCTGAACGTTCTGATGTATTCATATAAACCTTCTCTACCCCCAGTGGTAACAATTTTGGCCCCACTTTTTCCCTTTTTACCGTTTCATAATTTTCCATCAACTTTTCCTTCAAAAACCCCAAAAAACAACTCATGAAGCTACAGTCCAAACGCTGTAGGCTCCCCCAAACGCCCGTGTGGCGGGGGCAAATTTTACAATTTTTTGAAAATCGTTTGGTTTTTTAAGGGCCCCGAAATAAAGTCATTATCATCATGAAAATTGATTCAGAGGATTAGAGCTGGCATCTTCAATAGATGAGGTAGAATTTTCAGGTACAGACGGATAAAGGAAAGGAATTCTTAAACAGGACTTTCAGACATTAGTCAAAAACATAATATCATCACTTCTTTGACAACCACTTGAAACTAAGGCAGTATTATTGAGCGTTTCAACAGAGACTCTGAAAACTAGGATGTAGGTATTTAACAGCCAATAATTCCAAGCGTTATGTAGACATTTTGCAAGACCTGGTCAGTTCCTTATAACCAAAGTTATCATCATGATATTAAAACAAGACCGTCTGGGAGAGTAACAAAGAAGCTTAGCAGCATGTTGTTTTTAACAACCTATCAACAAAGGACTAACAGCAGGTGATTTTAAATTTAAAGTCTGGTGATTAGTGAAAATTTCAAAATTAGAGAGGTTCTTTTACACAAGGTTATAAGCAAATTATGCAGTGAATATTTTACTGTGGCGGAATGTGTACAGCAAAGAGGCCCCGGTTTACACGTTAAAGATTTTGATGGAGAGAGTATTAGGCGGGACCTTTTATGAAGCAGAGCTGCAAAAAATCATTGTTGATAAAGCCAAACTTTTTAAAATAGAAAGGTCTTGCTCGATGAAGAAAAAGGCAGGAAGGAATATGGTGATGGTTAAATGGGTTTGCATGGCCTGATAAATTTAACTTCGTGGATTTCAGAGAAACAGATCATTCAGTTGGCATAGCAAGTTGGCATAGCAACACACTGAGGCGCTGCTCAGCGCTGGGCCGAGAGAGTTTTTTGTGACATTACCAAGCAATTCATCTACAATGGCATACCCCAACAACACAATAGCTAACTTTAAGGCATTAAAGTTGCCTTGGCCTTTACAGCTTAACGGTCTTTATGAAGTGGGATTAATGTGAAATTCAATATCTCTAAAAACATGGACAAACTTTGCACCAAAAAGATGCAGAATTTGTAGTGTTCGTACAAAAAATACCAAGAAGAGAAGATCCGTTTATCAGTGACCCTGGATTCTACACAACTATGTATCAGATAACAACGGAGATAAATAAATGTTTGGCCGTGACGGTATGGAATACATCGAGCTTCAGTATGACATCATCAAAATAGAGTAGTTGTTTCACACGATTAGAAATAATTCAGTTTAGATTTCAAAAACTTGCTCAGATGTTTGGGATTTACACTCGGAGAAAACTTTGAAACTGCTGAGGATACTATATTAACTGATGATGAAATACCATGAACTTTACACTGCACCATATTCCTTAGATGTAGGCGTGGTATGTACAATATTTTTGTCTATAAGTCATTGTTGACTATCAAGCCGTGAGGGACAGCTACGTGCCTTTTTAGAATCGTGCCTATTGCTGGGGGTAAACAATCAAGTGGTTACAAGAGCGTTCGACAAACCACAGGCTCACCTTAAAGCACACATTGACGGTAATGAGATATCGCTCAAGTCGGATCAGAACCAACATATTCCTTTTACATATGGAAAAACAATAATAAAACTCCACTTCCGACCCGGTCAAACATCACTTTTAATCAAGCCAGCGACCATGCCATCTTAACCGTACGTCAGTAACATGGACAAATACGAGGCATACTACACAGCTCAAGCGGTGGGGATTTGCGGGATACAGCGGTCTCAGCTCTCAATATGGAGCAGGTCTTGGCGGTATTTCTTGTGGTTTTTATTCAGACTAGCTTTTCCTTTGCTCAAGAAAGGCTTTACCGGTCGGCTGCACCGCACCTGAAGACAGCCGCTAAAAATATTGTTTTGGACGTTATTACCAATGTTTGTGAACCGTACCAGTGGACAAGAGAAAGAAGGCTCAGGGATAATGGCATTGTCACATCATCCAATGAAACGGCCTCCTGGCCAAAGAAGAGTTCCCAGCCAAGAAAGCGCCATGAACTTTAAATAGAAGCATGCCGCACCAAGGCAAAGAAAAATACCACGAGCAACTATGGAGGAAGCTAGACTAAGCGTCACAAGACAAGAAGCAAGGATATATTCTACATAAAAATGGCTTTGGTACACAATATGTCGAAAGAATGTATTCAGAATCGAATTGGACCTGTTTCTGATGCCTTTAATGCAAACAAGTATTAGAAAAGCCTTCTATGTCGAGAAATACCTTACGCTTACAGCAATTTATACAATTTATCTTTATACAGTCTCAAGATTACCAAGGGGAATGGAAATCTTGCTCAAGGAGATGAAGTGGGTTTATTCAACTACCCCAGCTGCACTGTCATTTTCACAGTCGACATTTCTCTGGGAGATAGACTCATAACACAATCATCAAACACATATCCTTATGTATTTGATTATAGAAGTCTTCTAAATTATAGCAAGGACACTCTGGAAACACAGTTAGGATCTGGATTATTTTGTATGGACACAGCGGGCATATGGAGCGTTACATGAGGAGGTGATAATGAAAGGACTTACCAAGAGGATGGGGTATTATAAAGCGGGGTGGTCGTGTGGTTGAGCTCATCAGCTCCTGTGCACTCTGATTTGTTTTTCAAGACAAACTAATGATAAACGGTGTGGATCTTAAGATCAAATTCACAAGAGCTAAAGCAATTTTGTTTAATGCCCAATACTGCAGAAGCGACTTTACGTGTCAATATGTTTTGTCTGCCGAGTCTGTTTGTAAAAAAGTTACAGTATCTCCTGCAGTTAAAATAGCTCATGCTAAAGCATTAATGCACACTACGTGAAATACCCATGTGACAGGAGTCTATCTCAAAATTTTAGTATTCCAGCAGTACGTCATTTGTAATCAAAGAAAACTTATTCTTGGGACAAATACCTAAATTTATTGTTTTGGGATTTGTGGATCATGAAGCATTTACAGGCAGTTATGCCCGTAACCCATTAACTTCAACATTATGATATGAGTTTTTATGTTTATAGTGATGGACAATCATGCCCATCAAAACCTTTTCAGCCTAATTTACCAGAAATAATGCCATTGAATATCATCAATTGTATTCAACAAAGGAGAAAGTATCTTAAAATCAGGCCTTAGCCATAAGCCGTGATGAGTTTTTGTAGAGGTTATAGTCTGTTTTGTTTTAATTTATCTCCCGATGAAGAATGTGGCGACCATGTATCTCTTATAAGCAGCAATGTAGATTACAGAATTCGGTTTAGAAAGCCTTTACAGAGCGATAAATATAGTATGCTATTAGATCCACTCATCAATTCTGGAAATCTCTGCGTAGACAAGTTCTGACTGACTGTTAAACAACGCGCCACCAATATGGAATACAATGGAGCTCACAGAAATTCTTGATAAATTGCTTAAACAATACCATCTTTTTTGAATTTATATGCCAGCAATCAACTCCTACGTCCAGGTCAAAGAAACCAGTAGCACTAGTGAGTAAATACAGACCTCGCTTACACAGGGATGAAGGCAGCATTGGCTGTCTATATACCTTGATTAAAGTTTGGTGTGAGGATCAATTTCTTTGACAGTTTGGTAACCACCCTCCATGCATCACGCCAATTTCCTAAGTCAATTGTGGCGTTTCTAAAGAGAAATTGTACAGTTATTCCAGCACTCGTCAAGACAAGTACAGGATATCTGCACAGCTGTTTGTAGTCAGCACTGTTGTTTTTTCTGTATCATATGGATAAGGAGTAGAGATTATGACTGATGTGATGGAAGATATAGTAACAATCTGTCTAAAAATGACATTATGGTTTTGCAAATTGTGAAAAGATTACACCCCCTCTGTTCTGTGTAGAAAAAACAGTTTTGCATGTGTAATGTGTGTGCAGAGGTGTTCATACATAAAAGGTATGTACTTGCAGTTGTTAAAAATATGATGTTATTGACAATAATTGATGCTCATGTTATATGCCCTTACAGAAATTTTGAAATAAAAACATTTCGATCCACAAAGATTACTGTTGTTATCATTTTTATTTAAAGCATGAAACAAAGACACACATTTCAAAAGGTATCCATTCTGTTAAAGCGTTCTGCAGGAGATGCAAAGGACTTTTACGGAATCTTCTATAAGCTGTTTCTCCTTTTAACTTGGGTTCTGGTGTAGCAGGTGCCTTTCTCTTCCAACTCCTCAATCTTTCTCTTGACTTGTTGATTGATTAATGACGGACAAGGAATATTTAATAAAGTCACTGACTTCAAGTATTCATCCCAACTTATAGGTGGAATTTGACTGTCAGGCACGTTGTGGGAGGCAGTTTCCTTTTTATCAAGTCATAAATATGAGAACCTTTCACAACATTACCGTTAAAAACAAAATCTCGTTTAGTCCAAAATGTAATAGGCTTCGAGGATTGTCATTTTTATCCAAAATATATTGAGCCTTTTTCTTGCTGTTTTTAGGAATGTTTTTTAAATCTCATTAAACACAGAGTCCTTTGTCTGTTCTAAACCATCTGTACTGAAAGGCTCTCTCCGATGGTCATGCCCTTGCATTCATCCGGGAAGATAGAAGTGAGCATGTTTTATCCCTTTTTCCCCTTTACAGTGAGAAATCTCTGCTTACATAGAGATATCTTTTATTTTCATAAATGTCTTCGGTTTTCTGATCCAGAATTTCTTTGATGAGTGTGATCAATTCATTTTCAGCAGTCTCTCGAATGGAATCATGTAGAAGACTTCGCCTTAAAAAGATTAAGTTGTTGCTGAGGCACAAGATACATCTTCTGTGCATAGTCCATGTTTTTATTCTGATCTTGATGCGATGAGACTCGTTATAAAGGGTACAGCAATACTCAAGAGAATAAAGAAAACCTCCAGACTGGTTCAAGCTTCTTTTTTCTTCAACAGGCATACCCTTTTATCAGCAATGAGTCTAATCCCGCCTTCTTTTTCTTTAACTTTTTTGATACTGCGTGGGGTTTAAGGAATTTTTCTGCCTTTTAACATATTAAAAGGCTATCTCACACAATCGTTAAAGAGAAGGTCTTCGGAGGCAGATTGAGTTCTGGCTTTATAATCCAATCAAAGATACCCATAAGGAACACTTGTAGCATCCTCAAAACACTCCATAAAATTTACTCTTCTCTAGAAACATCTGTCTAAGCCATAAAAGCATGACCTAGTGTTTGTCTCCGAAGGTTTTTAGGCAAAACAAGATAATTAGTATTTAAACTGATAGTTCTACTGGCTTCCACCTTGAAAAAACAAATTCTGTAGAAGATACAAGCAACTTAAATTTCTGTGATGGGCATTACTTTGTAAACACCTTCTGCACCTCTACATTTGTTGCTGGCATCGTTCAATAAATCATCAATAAATCAAAAATTCTTTTATTGACAGTTAACAAAGAATCGTCACACAGAGAGGTGGTAACAACTCAATAAGTTAACATTTTTTGATTTCAATAGATCATCATTACAAAGGCTGCCAATAAGGAATAAATATATACAATGTTTTCAATTTTTGAGAAACTCGAAACTTTATCTAGATTTTTCTATCAACATTTTTACAAAATATGTTTTACCGCTGTTTGAGGGACCAGAAACGATCAAAGCTAAAAAGGATATTTGAAATCTCATCAAAATCACCAATATCTCTAGCACCCATTTTAATAACCGTAAGGCCCAGAGTACTCAGATCAGGAAAGAGCAGCGTCGCAGTGTAAACCACCTAAAACACATGAACTGACTTGTTTTTTAACTCAAAGCGCCTTTTTATTCCCTAACAATGGTGTCTGGATTTTGTTATGAGATTTTGCGTTGTGTTATCACGACTCGCAAACTTCGTGCACAAGACCCACCAGGTTGTCGTGAGTGATGACTGATGTGTTGCTTGACAGGTCAGTGTGATTCACCCAATTTTAGCTGTGACTTGTTATGGGGCTGATGCGGCATGCATAACATTTGGTCCCTCCCCTGACACAAACTCCACAATGCTTAGTAATCACCATACGCTGTCACCATTGACTTCGCCGGTTAAGTCAGCCTAGAAAAGGGTCCGTCTCTGGAATCAATCTCCGACCTTGGACACAAAAATCACTGTCTGTGTCAGAATAGATACACCTCTCTCTAACCGATCCATCAGGTCATACAACATAAGCGTGCATATGCCGTTGTCATGGCTCAATGAATCGTTGATGTTTTTGGTTTTAGCAGCTTGTGCTACAGCGTGTCGCCACTGAACAAACGCCACACTATCAGATACGAAGGAAAACAGGAAGCTTGTCTGTTACTTATAGAGATTACACACATAGAGCACTTCCAAAATTACATGCGTTGTTTTGGATCATGTAATAATGGTCATCGATGCAGATAGAGCCTTACAGTGTTTGAGTGGGGGTGTTCATGTGTCTGATACAGTTCCAATTTTGGTGCCAGGGTTGTGGTGGAAAATGAGTTTTAACATCCAAGTGTTTCTCAAATTTGAACCGCGTCGTTCACAGGACACTTGCGGCTCAAATTAAACCCCCACTCCAGGCGTGGATTTGTTGCGCTAGCTTGTTTTGAGTTTCACCCTCAGACTGTTCTTGAGATTGTATGTGATGCAGCTAAACACATGGAAAAACACAAATTGTGTCCGTGTTTGTGGGATTAGTAAAGACACACTTGTTTCTTTGTGATTTGATCATACATTTACTGCTTCCCTAATTTACACCTTGCACACATACGTTTGTTCAAAGCAGCTGTGACTACAGAGTCCAGACTCGTCTGAGAGTATTCTATCATTGCTCTGCATGACTTTGCCTTGATCTCGTTTGTGAAAAGGTTTCACCGTTGTAATCATTAGAGGCGTTGTACAGTGATTCAATTTGCTTTATATACACACACAAATCACATAGCTTAAAGTTCTTTATAAAATAGAGATGTTTATTTGACAAACTAGAACCAGACTACCACTGTAAAGAAAATAACTAATAATAAATGATTAGTTTGACAAACTAAATAATGAGGTTACTAACAGAAATAATAAAATAGAAAATAAAACTAGAATAGAGAAAGATTAATCAAGGTGAAAACATACTGGGATTGACTCATTGTGACAAAAATGGAATGAATAATGATTACACAAGAAGTTTAAAGAGATGAATGATGAATTGATTCAGTGTGACCAGTTTAATTCAGTGGTGGTTATCTAGACCGAATTAGGCTGTTAACAAGAAAATTTAGTTTAGAGTTTTGGTGTACCGTTCAGCAGTTGAGAATTTGAGAGGCATCCAGAAGACTGTGGAGCAATTTTGTCATTTGAATTTAAGTTCATTATTCTATTGATGATATCTTACCAACTATTATTAAGTTTGCTGGATTAAGCCCTAAATTCAATGGCCATTTAATTTAGCGTCTAATCCATCAAACTCTTTAATATCTGTAAGATGTATATGCAGTATATCACCGTTCCTGGATGGATGGAAGTGAGGAGTAGCTGCAGGTTCTGTCTGGATCTGCTGGATCTACTGCAGGCGACTTGGCTCCACCATTGGCTCTTTTCGGGCATCCGGTCAACTCTGGACAACTCTGTGGACATCTCTGGGGAATTCCTGGAAACCTTTGGTCATCTCTGGTCTCTCCAGATTGACATGGCTCCATCTCCAGTCTCTCTCTGTCTCTCTCCTCTTCTGGCATAATCTCTGTACCCCTTGCTTCAATTCTCCTCTTTGTTGGTGGGGGAGGTCCGGCTGGATTCACACCAGCGTGTGGAGCCAGACAGTCTTTCTTCTTTTAAGTTTCTTCATGATGGCTGGAGTCATTTTCTGCAGCCTGTGTCTGAGCATGAAGGCAGCTCACATTTTCAGAGGCAAGGTAGTAGAGAGGCAAGATGGTCTTGAGGCAGGATGCAGAGTTGGACTATTCTCAGATGAGCTGTTCTTCATGCCGTGAGGTGCTGGGTCCTGAGGAGGCCATTCAGAGGCAGCATTCAGAGTCTTTTCTTGATCATATCTGGAGCAGGTTAGAAGATTCTGGAGGGTTGCGCTCTTCATGCCATGGCGCTGGGCCTACTTGATTGGGACAGCATATCTCTGTCTCTGGGTCATCGTTGTTTCCCTCCCACTCCCAGCATGTGGGAGAGGGAGAACAGAGATGCAGTGGAAGGATGAAGACCAGAACTTGACTGGCTGAAGGACTGAAGAAGAGTAGCGAGTGCTCAGACCAACTGAGGCTTTTTATGATCTTTGTTGAAGGTCCAGTGGGGGTGTGACTACTGGTCCCTCCCCATCCACCAAGTTAACAAAGATGATATTCTTTTAACTTATTGTTATGTTAATACTGCTGCATTTTACTTGATTAAAGTTCCTCTATGTGAAAGCTCTCTCTCTGCGCTGCAGATCAACACCAAGCACCTATAGTAGGAAACCACAGAATAAAACTTGACCAATTGAATCGAAATTAATCAATAAATTAAACACACAGATAGAACCATGATATCAGAGCATGTAGGAAGGTGTACTACAACAGAGCAGATCTATGTATGATTGTGTCTGCTAGAGTTAATCCCACAACCAATTCCACATGCCACAGTTAGTCCTTATCAGGAGGAGAAAAGGAAGAATATCTATGTGGGGACTGATGTTTGACATTGTAACAGTGACACTTATATGACAGTAGCTGAGAGAATGGAAACATAGTTAACCATTAAAATCTAAATGTAATGTTCTGTTCCAGGCAGGGAGAAAGGAAGAGGCCACATTAAGCTTTGGATGTGTCTGGAAGGATTCAAAAGCAGGAATGTGGGCCATAAAACTCCTCCTCCTGGTGTATGTCCTGGAGTTCCTTGGGTCAGAGAGGAGAGACTGGTCTTATCTGTTTATTTTGCCAATCATAAAACTTAACCCTTTAGCTTGCCGGTGTCACATAGTGTCAGATGGATTTCCTGGGGAAATACTCCAGAAATGAGAGAAGGATTTATGTTCATTATTTTATATGCTCGGTCACTTATGCTACAATGCGCTAAAGAGACACACTGATGGATCAGATAAATACAAAGCAAAAGGTTCAGTTGCAAAAGGCTACAGCCAAAAACCAGGAAATGACTATGAGGAGACATTTCTCACCCACAGCAGACATAGTGACAAGTATGAGGTGATAATGCAAAGGCAGCGCGGGAAGACCCTAATCCTGCACCAGATGGATGTGGCTTTGCATGTTGCATGCACCAATTGACTGTGAACTGTACATAGAGCAACCACAAGGCTATGAAAAAGTCGGAAAAAAGGTGAAAGCTAGTATACAAGTTACAGGGGGTCTCTATGGTTTAAAACAGTCCAGAGTAGAAACTGGAGCAGCTATATTTACATACATGTGTGACTGAAAAAGGACATAAAAGAATCACTGCAGATCACTGTGTGTATACTAAGAAGGAAAAACAGAACGAAAAGTAATCTTACTTGTATGGGTTGGCGATCTTATCATTGCAGCCAACAACGAGCGTTCTCCAACAGTATAAAGATGATGCTTACTGAAAGATTCAAAATGAGAAGATCTGGGAAAAATTGAAACATTTTCTGGGAATACAGTCATGGAAAAAATTATTAGACCACCCCTTGTTTTTCTTCAATTTCTTTTTCATTCCTAATATCTGGGTACCCACTAAGCGTATAATACAATGAACACAACAAAAAATGCAGCTGGTCACATAATACTTTATGTCCTATTTGACATTCTTAAACTAATTGATTCCCAGAAGGTATATAAGAGGCCATTTCATGTCACAAGCAGCACTGCACATGCAAAGGCCTGGGAGTACTTTCCTGCTTACATTCAAACCGTAGCACAACTCCAGAAGTTGTCAGCTCTCACATAATGCCTAAAACAAAGAATTATGTGAAGCAACAAAGAGGCAACCATCTTGGCACTGCTGGGAATTGGCACTTGAGTGAGAGACAGGTAGCGAAAAAAACTGAAGATCTCTCAAGACAGCCCGTTCATTCCAACAAAAAAAAACAAGCTGAACATGGCACTACCAAATTGCTACCTGGCCGTGGCAGGAAACGTCTTTCTACCCCACGAGATGACCGTGCACTCATCCGTTCCTGTGTCAGGAATCGTCGTCAGACCTCCAGGGACCTTAAAAATAGTGGGCACTGTCGAGAAATGTGACTTGCTCGGCAAGGACAGTTTCGAAACCGACTTGTTGAAGCTGGTTTAGAAGTCACACTGAGCATAAGAAGCCCTTCATCAATGAAGAAGGCAGAGGAAGGCCGATTTACTCTTTGCTCGAGACCACAAGGATTGGACTGTTGATGATTGAGCTGGGTTCTCTTCAGTGATGAATCAATTTTGAATTGATGCCCTCCAGCCAGCTTGCTGTGGTTAGGAGAGGAAGCCTGGAGAAGCTTACAGCCCAGACTGTCTTGGCCCTACAGTATAACATGGGGGTGGATCCAGTCATGATCTGGGAGTTGTTTCAGTCTGACCCAGGTGGAACAGGGCAAATGCAATTGTGTGAAGGCCGAATGAACCAGGTCAGAGTACAGGACTACCCTTGAAAACAGTCTTCTTCCATCAATGGAAAACTCTGTCCTGCCTCGAGATGAAGCTGGATTTTCCAACAAGACAATGCCCTTGCCACATGACGAGTCCCGATTAAAGCCTGGATGGAGAACCACAACATTAGCACCATGCCTTGGCCTGCTCCAATCACCAGATCTTAAATCAATTGAAAACCTGTGGAAAATCATCAAACTCAAAATGGAGAACCACAAGCCCAAAAACAAGAAAAATTTGTTTGAATTTATCCAACAGGAATGGGCTGCTGTGACAGCAAGAACAATGTCAGAAGCTGAGTGGAGAGCATGCCAAGGCCTTTTATCAACTGCAATCATCAAAAAAACAATGGTTATGCAATCAAGTATTAACTCTTGTGTGTATAATGTGTTTAAAGCAAACAGAAAAGAAAACATGGAATGCTTAAAAGTAGTGTTTTTGAAGCGATTACAATGCCATAGCTATTGATGTAAAAATTTAAAGTAATTTTGGTTATTATCAAAACCATGGAGAAAATAAATAATCCCTTAGTTCTTAAATTAAACTCTCATGAGCTATTTTGTTTATTTATCATTATAATTGTCCAAACAAATGTACCTTTAGTTGAGCCAAGGCATTAAAATTAACAAGGGTGGTCTAATAATTTTTCCCATGACTGTAGATTTCAACCAAACAGTTGGTCAAGTCAAAAATGTCACAAAGAAGCAGCTGACCAAAATACTGGAGAGATTTGAAATGCAAGATTGCAGGTCCAGAGAGATCCCATGTGAACCAAAACTAGAGTATAAAGAAGATGCTGAAAGGATCAAAGATCCAAGAAAGTACAGAGAAGCAGTGGGAAAGTTTGGTTACTTATCCACATGTACAAGACTCCAGATATCACTTTTGTGGTCAGTAAACTATCTCAGCATTTTGCTGAACCAACAGAAGAACACTGGAACACCCAGTAAAACACTGTTTTCAGATACCTCAAAGGTACAGCAGAGCAGGAGTTATGTTTCAAAAGGAGTAGAGACAGAGAAACTGAGTCTCAGAATGTACAGTGATGCTGACTGGGCATCAGATGTAACAGACAGGCAGAGTACATCAGGATATTGTGCCCAGTCTGAGTGAGGAAGTTCTCTGATCTCTCATGGAAAACAAGAAAACAGGCGACAGTTGCACTGTCTACATGTGAAGCAAGAGTACACATATCTTAGCATCTAGCTATACAGGAATAGCCATGTACTTAGAACAACTACTGAGAAGGTATAGACCAATTATCAATATGCACAAACAAAGGTCTACGACGACAGCAAGATTACTATAGCACTAGCCAAGAACCCAGTGAACAGGCAAGGTGCAAACACATTGACATGAAGTACCATTTCCTTTTGAAAGTGTGAACAGTGGAAAAAATAACTTTTAATACTGTCCTACTGACAAATGAGTTGCTGATGTGATGACAAAGCCAAGTCACTAAGCTAAATGAAGTTTGCTCAGGATTTGTTTGGTACTTAGATATGCAGAATGTTTTTGTTTACATGTCACCAGAGAAAACATGTTGTGTATTTTTGTATTATGTTTCAAGATAATCCACAGAGGCTAAGCCGGAGTAGAGTGTTAAGTGCTACTGGTCAAAGCTTCCTTTTCTCTTGGTATTATGGTGAGACTGTGTTTCTCCTACAATGAGGTATAATGTTTCTGATACGTAAATCTAAAGAGCGATACCCGTCTCACTGTGTGCAACTGTGTTGTTGTGTGTTATACGACCATGATGACAGCAGAGAGGCACAGTTCATTATTGCAATCGCGTTATTAAAATAAATATATGCCAAAAGAGCTAACCAGAATATCATTGACTTATCTTCCCTTACGCAACTAGAGACTACTTTTCGCTTTTCTGCCTTAACATTAGCAATAACTTAGCACTAGTTTAGCATTAGTAGCATTAGCCTAGCATAAGTTTAGCATTAATAATTAGCATTAGCCTAGCTTAATATTTGTTGTGTCATAAGAATTTTAACGGGCACAACAAACTTCATTGGAGGCCATTTTGATTTTCCAACTTGTTTGTGAAGGAATGATAAATTAAGATTATTCGAAACAAAATTTTTGGAATAGACAATTGGTGCAAGACATTTTTTGTGCGTCTGGTCAACACACGTGTACCGATTTTCACGTTCCAACTCCCATAAAAGCCCTATGGTAAGAGATTTTGAAAATTTCAAAGCTATGGAGCCATTTCACCACTCATGGGCATTAGCCTCCATCAGATGTTAGAGGTCATCACCCTTTGACCTGTATTATCAAATTTCACTTAATAATATGACTTTATTAAAGCCATCAAAAAAGAAGCCAAACTATTTTCTTGGCGAAAAATCGGAAGGCCTTGGCAGCGCTGCCATGCGGACGCTGTTTATCGGTAGCTTCAAGATTAAGTGTGTAGCTTCACCAATGTGTTTGGATGTTTAGAAGTGGAATGAAGTTGATGGGGTCAACTATGTCACAGTGTTAATTTTGACAGCAAATTCTGATTTAGTCGTGGTCTTGAATAACACTGGAAGAGACACACCATTTAGTATTAGTCATATTTTAGTCATCTGAAATCTTTTAGTCTTAGTCTAGTTTTAGTCAACTAAATATATGAGTTTTGAGTCTTAGTCAAGTCTTAAGTCTTAGGAGAACAAATATTGGCAGATTTAAATCTACAAGTGGAATTTAGTTGACTAAATGTTTATCTTTTCCAGATTTTCTGGTCATTGGAGAAGTATTATTTAAATATACAATATAGACACAAATTTAACAGTTGTAATACAAAACATGTATTTTATTCTTAATGTCCAACAACACTTGACCAGGAGCTTTCTCACAAAAGCTAATCTCACATAAAATAAGCATGGAGACTGACAGTCTCCCTGAAAAATATACGTTTCCCTGAAAGGATACCATTCTCTCTGAATGTTATTGCAATTCATTCTTTCAAGATGAAGTAGGCCTACAACATTGTGAAATAGATAACCACCTCACCCTGAAGTTTACTGTCTTCTACTCTCTGTGCAAAAAATCAAAAACATTAAGAAAAATAAAAGTTCTACAATGCACTTAAAATGCCTTGCTACTCTGTACCAAAATCAACAAGATTTGAAAAAGAACAGATTAGTGCAATTCTCAACTATTAGATAAAAGATGTATTGGCTGTAATGCCATTGCACACACACTACCAAAGAAATACTCCTTCCAATGTTCAAGTAAATAAAAAAGCACTGTTCTCTCAGCATTGACAAATACAGGTAAATATCACAGAAAAGCACAGAACTCTGTAAGCATCATCTTCTTCTTCTTCTTCTTCTTCTGTTTACTCACTTATTGCATTGTGTGTTCAAAATCAAAGATATTTTTAAACAGAACATATGTAAAAGAAAATATGCAATGATGTAATGTGTGCATACAAAATGAAATATTCTTCTGTTAATAATTAAAAAGTATCAATGAGCTCAACTCAAGATAAGTGAATTACATTCCTAGGCTGTAATGCCATTGTGCATGGAACAAAATAAATCTCTGCTCTCATATTGAAACAAAAAAACTAAATAAATACAGGATCTTTCCAAGTTTAATGCATATACTACAACAGGAAATGCTGTAAATATAAGTAGATACCACAGTTCTATTTGTTTCTGTTCCATTTTAAGGAAAGCACTTCCGCTCCAGTGTGACCCTTCCTCTGTTAGCAGTCCTCTTGTGAAGAGGTCACCTGTGAGGGCTGAATACCCTCTCTGCAAAAACTTAGAAGCTAACAGCCAAATAAGTCTAATTAAAAGGTTTTAAACTGTGATAAAAGCTGTCACTCTTTTTCCATCCAGAAGTCTGTTCCTGGCGTCTCAGTGATGGGATGTGAGAGGTCTTCCTTGTACTTAATGATCTGCTGCCTGATGCAGTAGTGGAGATGGTCTTGTGGTGCTTGACATTTTGAGAGGAACCTGAAACACCTGGCTGCTTTAGCAGATGTCGTTGCTTCTGGTTTCCTCAATAACCTCTTCTTCTGCATCATCTTCCAGAATGGTCCTCCTGGTTTGTGTGTGGAAAGTTACATTTGACCACCACGCAGTGCTCTGCTTGTTTCCAACAGTTCCTGAATCTTTCCATCCAGCCCTTCATTAGCAAGAATTTCACAGACAGTTGGGTTGACAAAGCAGGCAGCTGCTGCAAGTGAGTGGGAACTTATCCATTGGTTTGAATCCAAGAGGCAAAGCAAAACGGTGGTTTCATGTTTGATCTATTAGTATTTCGTGGAAAAAATGCTCCCTGAATGGACAGTAGAAAACAGGTAAAATCAAGCTTTCCCACTTGGGTAAATCATGCTGAAGCTTCACTGCCAAGCACGCCATTTCTCGCCTTAGAAAAGCCCAAAGAAGACACAGAGAAAACAGATGCAAATTGTGAATCTACAAGGAACATAAGCAAAACTCATTATATGTTGAAACATCAGGCAATATTTTGTGTGAATTCGACTCAATTCTAACAAGAATAAAGCAATATTTTGTGGAAAAATTGCTTCAAATTGAAGAAAACAGGTAAATCAGCTTTCCCATGCGTAAATCATGCTGAAACTGCCCCAAACCACTTGCTTCTCCTTGTGAAAGCCCAAAAAGACACAGAAAACAGATACATTGTGAATCTACAGAACATAACCAAAACTCATTATATAGTGTTGAAACATCATGTTTCGACTCAATTCTAACAAGAATAAGCAATGTTTTGAGGAAAAATTGCTTCTGAATGGACAAGGAGAGGTAAATCAGCTTTCCCATGCGTAAATCATGCTGAAACTGCCCCAAACGCCTTTTCTCGCCTTGAAAAGCCCAAAAAGACACAGAAAACAGATACATTGTGAATCTACAGAACATAAGCAAAACTCATTATATCGTGTTGAAACATCATGTTTCGACTCAATTCTAAAAAGAATAAGCAATATTTTGAAGAAAAATTGCTTCAAATTGAAGAAAACAGGTAAATCAGCTTTCCCATGCGTAAATCATGCTGAAACTGCCCCAAACGCCTTTTCTCGCCTTGAAAAGCCCAAAAAGACACAGAAAACAGATACATTTGTGAATCTACAGAACATAACCAAAACTCCTTATATCGTGTTAAACATCATGTTCCGACTCAATTCTAACAAGATTAAGAAATATTTTTTGGAAAAATTTTTTAAAATTGAAGAAAACATGTAAATCAGCTTTCCCATGTGTAAATCATGCTGAAACTGCCCCAAACGCCTTTTCTCGCCTTGAAAAGCCCAAAAAGACACAGAAAACAGATACATTGTGAATCTACAGAACATAACTAAAACTCATTATATCGTGTTGAAACATCATGTTTCGACTCAATTCTAACAAGAATAAGCAATATTTTGTGGAAAAAATGCTTCAAATGGACAAAACAGATGGAAATCAGCTTTCCCATGCGTAAATCATGCTGAAACTGCCCTAAACGCCTTTTCTCATGAAAATCCAAAAAAGACACAGAAAACAGATACATTGTGAATAAACAGAACATAACCAAAACTCATTATATCGTGTTGAAACATCATGTTTAAACTCAATTCTAACAAGAATAAGCAATATTTTGTGGAGAAAAAATGCTTCCTGAATGGACCAAGAGAGGTAAATCAGCTTTCCCATGCGTAAATCATGCTGAAACTGCCCCAAACGCCTTTTCTCGCCTTGAAAAGCCCAAAAAGACACAGAAAACAGATACATTGTGAATCTACAGTACATAGCCAAAACTCATTATATCGTGTTGAAACATGAATTTTCTACTCAATTCTAACAAGAACAAGCAATATTTTGTGTTAAAAATGCTTCTGAATGAAGACTAGAGGTAAATCAGCTTTCCCATGTGTAAACCATGCTGAAACTGCCCCAAACGCCTTTTCTCGCCTTGAAAAGCCCAAAAAGACACAGAAAACAGATACATTGTGAATCTACAGACCATAACCAAAACTCATTATATCGTGTTGAAACATCATGTTTCGACTCAATTCTAACAAGAATAAGCAATATTTTGTGGAAAAATTGCTTCAAATTGAAGAAAACAGGTAAATCAGCTTTCCCATGCGTAAATCATGCTGAAACTGCCCCAAACGCCTTTTCTCGCCTTGAAAAGCCCAAAAAGACACAGAAAACAGATACATTGTGAATCTACAGAACATAACCAAAACTCATTATATCGTGTTGAAACATCATGTTCCGACTCAATTCTAACAAGAATAAGCAATATTTTGTGGAAAAATTGCTTCAAATTGAAGAAAACAGGTAAATCAGCTTTCCCATGCATAAATCATGCTGAAACTGCCCCAAACGCCTTTTCTCGCCTTTGAAAACCCCAAAAACACACACAACCCACTTACTTTCTGAATCTACAGAACATAACCAAAACTCATTATATCGTGTTGAAACATCATGTTCCGACTCAATTCTAACAAGAATAAGCAATATTTTGTGGAAAAAAATGCTTCTGAATGGACAAACAGGTAAATCAGCTTTCCCATGCGTAAATCATGCTGAAACTGCCCCAAACGCCTTTTCTCGCCTTGAAAAGCCCAAAAAAAACACAGAAAACAGATACATTGTGAATCTACAGAACATAACAAAACTCATTACATCGTGTTCAAACATCATGTTCCGACTCAATTCTAACAAAAATAAGCAATATTTTGTAGAAAAAATGCTTCTAAATGGACAATACAGGTAAATCAGCTTTCCCATGCGTAAATCATGATGAAACTGCACCTAACGCCTCTCCTTGAAAAGCCCAAAAAGACACAGAAAACAGATACATTGTGAATCTACAGAACATAACCAAAACTCATTATATCGTGTTGAAACATCATGTTTCGACTCAATTCTAACAAGAATAAGCAATATTTTGTGGAAAAATTGCTTCAAATTGAAGAAAACAGGTAAATCAGCTTTCCCATGCGTAAATCATGCTGAAACTGCCCCAAACGCCTTTTCTCGCCTTGAAATGCCCAAATAACCACTGTAAACAGATGAATAGGGAAGCTAGAGAACATAACCAAAACTCATTATATCGTGTTGAAACATCATGTTCCGACTCAATTCTAACAAGAATAAGCAATATTTTGTGGAAAAATGCTTCAAATGGGAGAAAACAGGTAAATCAGCTTTCCAAATGCGTAAATCATGCTGAAACTGCCCCAAACGCCTTTTCTCGCCTTGAAAAGCCCAAAAAGACACAGAAAACAGATACATTGTGAATCTACAGAACATAACCAAAACTCATTATATCGTGTTGAAACATCATGTTCCGACTCAATTCCAACAAGAATAAGCAATATTTTGTGGAAAAATTGCTTCAAATTGAAGAAAACAGGTAAATCAGCTTTCCCATGCGTAAATCATGCTGAAACTGCCCCAAACACCTTTTCTCGCCTTGAAAAGCCCAAAAAGACACAGAAAACAGATACATTGTGAATCTACAGAACATAACCAAAACTCATTATATCGTGTTGAAACATCATGTTTCGACTCAATTCTAACAAGAATAAGCAATATTTTGTGGAAAAATTGCTTCAAATTGAAGAAAACAGGTAAATCAGCTTTCCCATGCGTAAATCATGCTGAAACTGCCCCAAGCGCCTTTTCTCGTCTTGAAAAGCCCAAAGTCACAGAAAACAGATACATTGTGAATCTACAGAACATAACCAAAACTCATTATATCGTGTTGAAACATCATGTTTCGACTCAATTCTAACAAGAATAAGCAATATTTTGTGGAAAAATTGCTTCAAATTGAAGAAAACAGGTAAATCAGCTTTCCCATGCGCAAATCATGCTGAAACTGCCCCAAACGCCTTTTCTCGCCTTGAAAAGCCCAAAAAGACACAGAAAACAGATACATTGTGAATCTACAGAACATAACCAAAACTCATTATATCGTGTTGAAACATCATGTTCCGACTCAATTCTAACAAGAATAAGCAATATTTTGTGGAAAAATTGCTCCAAATTGAAGAAAACAGGTAAATCAGCTTTCCCATGTGTAAATCATGCTGAATATGCCCCAAACGCCTTTTCTCGCCTTGAAAAGCCCAAAAAGACACAGAAAACAGATACATTGTGAATCTACAGAACATAACCAAAACTCATTATATCGTGTTGAAACATCATGTTCCGACTCAATTCTAACAAGAATAAGCAATATTTTGAAGAAAAAATGCTTCTGAATGGACAAGAGAGGTAAAATCAGCTTTCCCATGCGTAAATCATGCTGAAACTGCCCCAAACGCCTTTTCTCGCCTTGAAAAGCCCAAAAAGACACAGAAAACAGATACATTGTGAATCTACAGAACATAACCAAAACTCCTTATATCGTGTTAAACATCATGTTCCGACTCAATTCTAACAAGGATAAGCAATATTTTGTGGAATAATTGCTTCAAATTGAAGAAAACAGGCAAATCAGCTTTCCCATGCGTAAATCATGCTGAAACTGCCCCAAACGCCTTTTCTCGACTTGAAAAGCCAGTGGCGCAGACAACAGATACATTGTGAATCTACAGAACATAACCAAAACTCATTATATCGTGTTGAAACATCATGTTCCGACTCAATTCTAACAAGAATAAGCAATATTTTGTGGAAAAATTGCTTCAAATTGAAGAAAAGAGGTAAATCAGCTTTCCCATGCGTAAATCATGCTGAAACTGCCCCAAACGCCTTTTCTCGCCTTGAAAAGCCCAAAGAGACAGAAAACAGATACATTGTGAATCTACAGAACATAACCAAAACTCATTTATATCATTATTTGAAACATCATGTTCCGACTCAATTCTAACAAGAATAAGCAATATTTTGTGGAAAAAATGCTTCTGAATGGACAAGAGAGGTAAATCAAGCTTTCCCATGCGTATAAATCATGCTGAAACTGCCCCCAAACGCCTTTTCTCGCCTTGAAAAGCCCAAAGACACAGAAAACAGATACATTGTCAATCTACAGAACATAACCAAAACTCATTATATCGTGTTGAAACATCATGTTCCGACTCAATTCTAACAAGAATAAGCAATATTTTGTGGAAAAAATGCTTCAAATTGGACAAGAAAACAGGTAAATCAAGCTTTCCCATGCTTAAATCATGCTGAAACTGCCCCAAACGCCTTTTCTCGCCTTGTGAAAAGCCCAAAGACACAGAAAACAGATACATTGTGAATCTACAGAACATAACCAAAACTCATTATATCGTGTTGAAACATCATGTCCCGACTCAATTCTAGCAAGAATAAGCAATATTTTGTGGAAAAATTGCTTCAAATTGAAGAAAACAGGAAAATCAGCTTTCCCATGCGTAAATCATGCTGAAACTGCCCCAAACGCCTTTTCTCGCCTTGAAAAGCCCAAAAAGACACAGAAAACAGATACATTGTGAATCTACAGAACATAACCAAAACTCATTATATCGTGTTGAAACATCATGTTCCAAACTCAATTCTAACAAGAATAAGCAATATTTTGGAAGAAAAAATGCTTCTGAATGGACAAGAGAGGTAAATCAAGCTTTCCCATGCATAAATCATGCTGAAACTGCCCCAAACGCCTTTTCTCGCCTTGAAAAGCCCAAAAGACACAGAAAACAGATACATTGTGAATCTACAGAACATAACCAAAACTCATTATATCGTGTTGAAACATCATGTTTCAAACTCAATTCTAACAAGAATAAGCAATATTTTGAAGAAAAATTGCTTCTGAATGGACAAGAGAGGTAAATCAAGCTTTCCCATGCATCAAATCATGCTGAAACTGCCCCCAAACACTTATTCTCGCCTTGAAAAGCCCAAAAGAGACACAGAAAACAGATACATTGTGAATCTACAGAACATAACCAAAACTCATTATATCGTCTTGAAACATCATGTTTCCGACTCAATTCTAACAAGAATAAGCAAGATTATGTGGAAAAATTGCTTCAAATTGAAGAAAACAGGTAAATCAGCTTTCCCATGCTTAAATCATGCTGAAACTGCCCCAAACGCCTTTTCTCGCCTTGAAAAGCCCAAAGACACAGAAAACAGATACATTGTGAATCTACAGAACATAACCAAAACTCATTATATCGTGTTGAAACATCGTATGTTCGACTCAGATTCTAACAAGAATAAGCAATATTTTGTGGAAAAATTGCTTCAAATTGACAAGAAAACGGTAAATCAAGCTTTCCCATGCGTAAATCATGCTGAAACTGCCCCAAACGCCTTTTCTCGCCTTGAAAAAGCCCAAAAAGAGACACAGAAAACAGATACATTGTGAATCTACAGAACATAACCAAAACTCATTATATGGTGTTGAAACATCATGTTTCCACTCAATTCTAACAAGAATAAGCAATATTTTGTGGAAAAATTGCTTCAAATTGAAGAAAACAGGTAAATCAGCTTTCCCATGCGTAAATCATGCTGAAACTGCCCCAAACGCCTTTTCTCGCCTTGAAAAGCCCAAAAAGACACAGAAAACAGATACATTGTGAATCTACAGAACATAACCAAAACTCATTATATCGTGTTGAAACATCATGTTCCGACTCAATTCTAACAAGAATAAGCAATATTTTGTGGAAAAATTGCTTCTGAATGGACAAAACAGGTAAATCAGCTTTCCCATGCGTCAAATCATGCTGAAACTGCCCCAAACGCCTTTTCTCGCCTTGAAAAGCCCAAAAGACACAGAAAACAGATACATTGTGAATCTACAGAACATAACCAAAACTCATTATATCGTGTTGAAACATCATGTTTCGACTCAGATTCTAACAAGAATAAGCAATATTTTGAAGAAAAGAAATGCTGCTTCAAATGGACAAGAGAGGTAAATCAAGCTTTCCCATGCGTAAATCATGCTGAAACTGCCCCAAACGCCTTTTCTCGCCTTGAAAAGCCCAAAGACACAGAAAACAGATACATTGTGAATCTGCAGAACATAACCAAAACTCATTATATCGTGTTGAAACATCATGTTCCGACTCAATTCTAACAAGAATAAAGCAATATTTTGAAGAAAAATGCTTCAAATTGAAAAGAAAACAGGTAAATCAGCTTTCCCATGCGTAAATCATGCTGAAACTGCCCCAAACGCCTTTTCTCGCCTTGAAAAAGCCCAAAAAGTCACAGAAAACAGATACATTGTGAATCTACAGAACATAACCAAAACTCATTATATCGTGTTGAAACATCATGTTCAGACTCAATTCTAACAAGAATAAGCAATATTTTGAAGAAAAATGCTTCTGAATGAAAGAGAGGTAAATCAGCTTTCCCATGATAAATCATGCTGAAACTGCCCAAACACCTTTTCTCGCCTTGAAAAGCCCAAAAAGACACAGAAAACAGATACATTGTGAATCTACAGAACATAACCAAAACTCATTATGTCGTCTTGAAACATCATGTTTCAACTCAATTCTAACAAGAATAAGCAATATTTTGTGGAAAAATTGCTTCAAATTGAAGAAAACAGGTAAATCAGCTTTCCCATGCGTAAATCATGCTGAAACTGCCCCAAACGCCTTTTCTCGCCTTGAAAAGCCCAAAAAGACACAGAAAACAGATACATTGTGAATCTACAGAACATAACCAAAACTCATTATATCGTGTTGAAACATCATGTTTAAACTCAATTCTAACAAGAATAAGCAATATTTTGAAGAAAAAATGCTTCAATTTGAAGAAAACAGGTAAATCAGCTTTTCCATGCGTAAATCATGCTGAAACTGCCCCAAAACGCCTTTCTCGCCTTGAAAAGCCCAAAGAGACACAGAAAACAGATACATTGTGAGATCTACAGAACATAAACAAAACTCATTATATCTTTTTGAAACATCATGTTCAGACTCAATTCTAACAAGAATAAGCAATATATTGTTCAAAAAAAACTTCAAATTTAATAAAAAAGGAAAATCAGCTTTCCCATTCGTAAATCATGCTGAAACTGCCCCAAACGCCTTTTCTTTCTACATGAAAAGCCAAAAGACACAGAAAACAGATTAATTGTTAATCTACAGAACATATCCAAAACTCTTTATTTCGTGTTTATACATCTTGTTCCGACTCAGATTCTAACAAGAATAAGCAATATTTTGAAGAAAAATTGCTTCTGAATGGACAAAGAGGTAAATCAGCTTTCCCATAATAAATCATGCTGAAACTGCCCCAAACGCACTTTTCTCGCCTTAGAAAAAGCCAAAGACACAGAAAACAGATACATTATGAATCTACATAACATAACCAAAACTCATTATTTCGTGTTGAAACATCTTTTTTCGACTCATTTCTAACAAGAATAAGCAATATTTTGTGGAAAAATTGCTTTTGAATGGAGAAAACAGGTAAATCAGCTTTCCCATGCGTAAATCATGCTGAAACTGCCCCAAACGCCTTTTCTCGCCTTGAAAAGCCCAAAAAGACACAGAAAACAGATACATTGTGAATCTACAGAACATAACCAAAACTCATTATATCGTGTTGAAACATCATGTTCAGACTCAATTCTAACAAGAATAAGCAATATTTTGTGGAAAAATTGCTTCAAATTGAAGAAAACAGGTAAATCAGCTTTCCCATGCGTAAATCATGCTGAAACTGCCCCAAACGCCTTTTCTCGCCTTGAAAAGCCCAAAAAGACACAGAAAACAGATACATTGTGAATCTACAGAACATAACCAAAACTCATTATATCGTGTTGAAACATCATGTTCCGACTCAATTCTAACAAGAATAAGCAATATTTTGAAGAAAAATGCTTCTGAATGGACAAGAGAGGTAAATCAGCTTTCCCATGTGTAAATCATGCTGAAACTGCCCCAAACGCCTTTTCTCGCCTTGAAAAGCCCCAAAAGACACAGAAAACAGATACATTGTGAATCTACAGAACATAACCAAAACTCATTATATCGTCTTGAAACATCATGTTCCGACTCAATTCTAACAAGAATAAGCAATATTTTGAAGAAAAAATGCTTCAAATTGAAGAAAACAGGTAAATCAGCTTTCCCATGCGTAAATCATGCTGAAACTGCCCCAAACGCCTTTTTTCGCCTTGAAAAGCCGAGAAAGACACAGAAAACAGATACATTGTGAATCTACAGAACATAACCAAAACTCATTATATCGTGTTGAAACATCATGTTTCCGACTCAATTCTAACAAGAATAAGCAATATTTTGAAGAAAAATTGCTTCTGAATGAAGAAAACAGGTAAATCAGCTTTTCCCATGCGTAAATCATGCTGAAACTGCCCCAAACGCCTTTTCTCGCCTTGAAAAGCCCAAAAAGACACAGAAAACAGATACATTGTGAATCTACAGAACATAACCAAAACTCATTATATCGTGTTGAAACATCATGTTTCTACTCAATTCTAACAAGAATAAGCAATATTTTGAAGAAAAATTGCTTCTGAATGGACAAGAGGGGTAAATCAGCTTTCCCATGCGTAAATCATGCTGAAACTGCCCCAAACGCCTTTTCTCGCCTTGAAAAGCCCAAAAAGACACAAAAAACAGATCCATTGTGAATCTACAGAACATAACCAAAACTCATTATATCGTGTTGAAACATCATGTTTCTACTCAATTCTAACAAGAATAAGCAATATTTTGTGGAAAAATTGCTTCTGATTGAATAAAACAGGTAAATCAGCATTCCCATGCGTAAATCATGCTGGAAACTACCCCAAACGCCTTTTCTCGCCTTGAAAAGCCCAAAAAGACACAGAAAACAGATACATTGTGAATCTACAGAACATAACCAAAACTCATTATATCGTGTTGAAACATCATGTTCCGACTCAATTCTAACAAGAATAAGCAATATTTTGTGGAAAAATTGCTTCTAATTGTAGAAGACAGGTAAATCAGCTTTCCCATGCGTAAATCATGCTGAAACTGCCCCAAACGCCTTTTCTCGCCTTGAAAAGCCCAAAAAGACACAGAAAACAGATACATTGTGAATCTACAGAACATAACCAAAACTCATTATATCGTGTTGAAACATGTTTCTACTCAATTCTAACAAGAATAAGCAATATTTTGAAGAAAAAATGCTTCTGAATGGACAAGAGAGGTAAATCAACTTTCCCATGCGTAAATCATGCTGAAACTGCCCCAAACGCCTTTTCTCGCCTTGAAAAGCCCAAAAAGACACAGAAAACAGATACATTGTGAATCTACAGAACATAACCAAAACTCATTATATCGTGTTGAAACATCATGTTCCGACTCAATTCTAACAAGAATAAGCAATATTTTGAGGAAAAAATGCTTCTGAATGGGAAAGAGAGGTAAATCAAGCTTTCCCATGCGTAAATCATGCTGAAACTGCCCCAAACGCCTTTTCTCCTTGAAAAGCCCAAAAGACACAGAAAACAGATACATTGTGAATCTACAGAACATAACCAAAACTCATTATATCGTGTTGAAACATCATGTTCCGACTCAATTCTAACAAGAATAAGCAATATTTGAAGAAAAATTGCTTCTGAATGGACAAGAGGTAAATCAGCTTTCCCATGTGTAAATCATGCTGAAACTGCCCCAAACGCCTTTTCTCGCCTTGAAAAGCCCAAGAAGACACAGAAAACAGATACATTGTGAATCTACAGAACATCACCAAAACTCATTATATCGTGTTGAAACATCATGTTCCGACTCAATTCTAACAAGAATAAGCAATATTTTGTGGAAAAATTGCTTCAAATTGAAGAAAACAGGTAAATCAGCTTTCCCATGTGTAATTCATGCTGAAACTGACCCAAAAAAGCCCAAAAAAGCCCAAAAAGACACAGAAAACAGATACATTGTGAATCTACAGACCATAACCAAAACTCATTATATCGTGTTGAAACATCATGTTCCGACTCAATTCTAACAAGAATAAGCAATATTTTGTGGAAAAAATGCTTCTGAATGGACAAGAGAGGTAAATCAGCTTTCCCATGCGTAAATCATGCTGAAACTGCCCCAACGCCTTTTTTTCGCCTGGAAAAGCCCAAAGACACAGAAAACAGATACATTGTGAATCTACAGAACATAACAAAACTCATTATATCGTGTTGAAACATCATGTTTCGACTCAATTCTAACAAGAATAAGCAATATTTTGTGGAAAAATTGCTTCAAATTGAATGGAAAACAGGTAAATCAGCTTTCCCATGCGTAAATCTTGCTTAATCTGCCCCAAAAGCCTTTTCTCGCCTAGAAAAGCACAAACAGACAGAAAACAGATACATTGTGAATCTACAGAACATAACCAAAACTCATTATATCGTGTTGAAACATCATGTTCCGACTCAATTCTAACAAGATTAAGCAATATTTTGTAAAAAAAAATCCTTCTGAATGGACAAGAGAAGTAAATCAGCTTTCCCATGCGTAAATCATGCTGAAACTGCCCCAAACGCCTTTTCTCGCCTTGAAAAGCCCAAAAAGACACAGAAAACAGATACATTGTGAATCTACAGAACATAACCAAAACTCATTATATCGTGTTGAAACATCATGTTCCGACTCAATTCTAACAAGAATAAGCAATATTTTGTGGAAAAATTGCTTCAAATTGAAGAAAACAGGTAAATCAGCTTTCCCATGCGTAAATCATGCTGAAACTGCCCCAAACGCCTTTTCTCGCCTTGAAAAGCCCAAAAAGACACAGAAAACAGATACATTGTGAATCTACAGAACATAACCAAAACTCATTATATCGTGTTGAAACATCATGTTTCCACTCAATTCTAACAAGAATAAGCAATATTTTGATGAAAAATTGCTTCTTAATGTACAATAGAGGTAAATCAGCTTTCCCATGCGTAAATCATGCTGAAACTGCCCCAAACGCCTTTTCTCGCCTTGAAAAGCCCAAAAAGACACAGAAAACAGATACATTGTGAATCTACAGAACATAACCAAAACTCATTATATCGTGTTGAAACATCATGTTCCGACTCAATACTAACAAGAATTAGCAATACTTTGAAGTAAAATTGCTTCTGAATGTTTGAGTGGTGTAAAGCAGCTTTCCCTTGCGTTAATCATGCTGAAACTGCCCCAAACGCCCTTTCGCCTTGAAAAGCCCAAAAGACACAGAAAACAGATACATTGTGAATCTACACAGAACATAACAAAACTCATTATATCGTGTTGAAACATCATGTTCCGACTCAATTCTAACAAGAATAAGCAATATTTTGAAGAAAAATGCTTCTGAATGGACAAGAACAGGTAAATCAGCTTTCCCATGCGTAAATCATGCTGAAACTGCCCCAAACGCCTTTTCTCGCCTTGAAAAGCCCAAAAAGACACAGAAAACAGATACATTGTGAATCTACAGAACATAACCAAAACTCATTATATCGTGTTGAAACATCATGTTTCGACTCAATTCTAACAAGAATAAGCAATATTTTGTGGAAAAATTGCTTTTGAATTGAAGAAAACAGGTAAATCAGCTTTCCCATGCGTAAATCATGCTGAAACTGCCCCAAACGCCTTTTCTCGCCTTGAAAAGCCCAAAAAGACACAGAAAACAGATACATTGTGAATCTACAGAACATAACCAAAACTCATTATATCGTGTTGAAACATCATGTTTCGACTCAATTCTAACAAGAATAAGCAATATTTTGAAGAAAAAATGCTTCAAATTGAAGGAAACAGTTAAATCAGCTTTCCCATGCGTAAATCATGCTGAAACTGCCCCAAACGCCTTTTCTCGCCTTGAAAAGCCCAGAAAGACACAGAAAACAGATACATTGTGAATCTACAGAACATAACCAAAACTCATTATATCGTGTTGAAACATCATGTTCCGACTCAATTCTAACAAGAATAAGCAATATTTTGAAGAAAAATTGCTTCTGAATGGACAAGAGAGGTAAATCAGCTTTCCCATGCGTAAATCATGCTGAAACTGCCCCAAACGCCTTTTCTCGCCTTGAAAAGCCCAAAAAGACACAGAAAACAGATACATTGTGAATCTACTGAACATAACCAAAACTCATTATATCGTGTTGAAACATCATGTTCCGACTCAATTCTAACAAGAATAAGCAATATTTTGTGGAAAAATTGCTTCAAATTGAAGAAAACAGGTAAATCAGCTTTCCCATGCGTAAATCATGCTGAAACTGCCCCAAACGCCTTTTCTGGCCTTGAAAAGCCCAAAAAGACACAGAAAACAGATACATTGTGAATCTACAGAACATAACCAAAACTCATTATATCGTGTTGAAACATCATGTTTCCGACTCAATTCTAACAAGAATAAGCATTATTGTGTGCAAAAATTGCTTCTGAATGGAAAACAGAGTTAAATCAGCTTTCCCATGCGTAAATCATGCTGAAACTGCCCCAAACGCCTTTTCTCGCCTTGAAAAGCCCAAAAAGACACAGAAAACAGATACATTGTGAGAAAACATAACAAAACCAAAACTCATTATATCGTGTTGAAACATCATGTTCCGAATCAATTCTAACAAGAATAAGCAATATTTTGTGGAAAAATTGCTTCAAAATTGAAGAAAACAGGTATATCGGCTTTCCCATGCGTAAATCATGCTGAAACTGCCCCAAACGCCTTTTCTCGCCTTGAAAAGCCCAAAAAGACACAGAAAACAGATACATTGTGAATCTACAGAACATAACCAAAACTCATTATATCGTGTTGAAACATCATGTTCCGACTCAATTCTAACAAGAATAAGCAATATTTTGATGAAAAAATGCTTCTGAATGGACAAGAGAGGTAAATCAGCTTTCCCATGCGTAAATCATGCTGAAACTGCCCCAAACGCCTTTTCTCGGCAGAAAAGCCCAAAGACACAGAAAACAGATACATTGTGAATCTACAGAACATAAGCAAAACTCATTATATCGTGTTGAAACATCATGTTCCGACTCAATTCTAACAAGAATAAGCAATATTTTGTGGAAAAATTGCTTCAAATTGACAAAACAGGTAAATCAGCTTTCCAATGCGTAAATCATGCTGAAACTGCCCCAAACGCCTTATCTCGCCTTGAAAAGACAGAAATCACAACGAACACAGATACATTGTGAATCTACAGAATATAACCAAAACTCTTGATATCGTGTTGAAACATCATGTTTCGACTCAATTCTAACAAGAATAAGCAATATTTTGAAGAAAAATGCTTCAAAATGGACAAACAGGTAAATCAGCTTTCCCATGCGTAAATCATGCTGAAACTGCCCCAAACGCCTTTCTCGCCTTGAAAAGCCCAAAAAGACACAGAAAACAGATACATTGTGAATCTACAGAACATAACCAAAACTCATTATATCGTGTTGAAACATAATGTTCCGACTCAATTCTAACAAGAATAAGCAATATTTTGAAGAAAAAATGCTTCAGAATGGACAAGAGAGGTAAATCAGCTTTCCCATGCGTAAATCATGCTGAAACTGCCCCAAACGCCTTTTCTCGCCTTGAAAAGCCCAAAAAGACACAGAAAACAGATACATTGTGAATCTACAGAACATAAGCAAAACTCATTATATCGTGTTGAAACATCATGTTTCGACTCAATTCTAACAAGAATAAGCAATATTTTATGGAAAAAATTGCTTCAAATTGAAGAAAACAGGTAAATCAGCTTTCCCATGCGTAAATCATGCTGAAACTGCCCCAAACGCCTTTTCTCGCCTTGAAAAGCCCAAAAAGACACAGAAAACAGATACATTGTGAATCTACAGAACATAACCAAAACTCATTATATCGTGTTGAAACATCATGTTTCCGACTCAATTCTAACAAGAATAAGCAATATTTTGTGTAAAAAATGCTTCAGAATGGACAAAAGAGGTAAATCAGCTTTCCCATGCGTAAATCATGCTGAAACTGCCCCAACCGCCTTGTCTCGCCTTGAAAAGCCCAAACACACAGAAAACAGATACATTGTGAATCTACAGAACATAACCAAAACTCATTATATCGTGTTGAAACATCATGTTTCGACTCAATTCTAACAAGAATAAGCAATATTTGTGGAAAAATTGCTTCAAATTGACAAGAAAACAGGTAAATCAGCTTTCCCATGCGTAAATCATGCTGAAACTGCCCCAAACGCCTTTTCTCGCCTTGAAAAGCCCAAAAGACACAGAAAACAGATCCATTGTGAATCTACAGAACATTACAAAATCTAATATTATCTTGTTGATTAATTATGTTGTGTCTCAATTCTATCTAGAATAAGCAATATTTTGAAGAAAAAATGCTTCTGAATGGACAAGAGAGGTAAATCAGCTTTCCCATGCGTAAATCATGCTGAAACTGCCCCAAACGCCTTTTCTCGCCTTGTGAAGACCACACAGAAAAAGAAAACAGAAACCGTGTGAAGCTACATACCATAACCAAAAATCATTATATCGTGTTGAAACATCATGTTCCGACTCAATTCTAACAAGAATAAGCAATATTTTGTGGAAAAATTGCTTCAAATTGAAGAAAACAGGTAAATCAGCTTTCCCATGCGTAAATCATGCTGAAACTGCCCCAAACGCCTTTTCTCGCCTTGAAAAGCCCAAAAAGACACAGAAAACAGATACATTGTGAATCTACAGAACATAACCAAAACTCATTATATCGTGTTGAAACATCATGTTTCCACTCAATTCTAACAAGAATAAGCAATATTTTGAAGAAAAAATGCTTCAAATTGAAGAAAACAGGTAAATCAGCTTTCCCATGAGTAAATCATGCTGAAACTGCCCCAAACGCCTTTCTCGCCTTGAAAAGCCCAAAAAGACACAGAAAACAGATACATTGTGAATCTACAGAACATAACCAAAACTCATTATATCGTGTTGAAACATCATGTTCCGACTCAATTCTAACAAGAATAAGCAATATTTTGAAGAAAAAATGCTTCTGAATGGTCCAGAGATGTAATTCAGCTTTACCTTTCGTAAATCATGCTGAAACTGCCCCAAACGCCTTTTCTCGCCTTGAAAAGCCCAAAGATACCCAGAAAACAGATACATTGTGAATCTACAGAACATAACCAAAACTCATTATATCGTGTTGAAACATCATGTTTCGACTCAATTCTAACAAGAATAAGCAATATTTTGAAGAAAAAAATGCTTCTGAATGGACAAGAGAGGTAAATCAGCTTTCCCATGCGTAAATCATGCTGAAACTGCCCCAAACGCCTTTTCTCGCCTTGAAAAGCCCAAAGACACAGAAAACAGATACATTGTGAATCTACAGAACATAACCAAAACTCATTATATCGTGTTGAAACATCATGTTCCGACTCAATTCTAACAAGAATAAGCAATATTTTGTGGAAAAATTGCTTCAAATTGAAGAAAACAGGTAAATCAGCTTTCCCATGCGTAAATCATGCTGAAACTGCCCCAAACGCCTTTTCTCGCCTTGAAAAGCCCAAAAAGACACAGAAAACAGATACATTGTGAATCTACAGAACATAACCAAAACTCATTATATCGTGTTGAAACATCATGTTTCGACTCAATTCTAACAAGAATAAGCAATATTTTGTGGAAAAATTGCTTTTGAATGAAGAAAACAGGTAAATCAGCTTTCCCATGCGTAAATCATGCTGAAACTGCCCCAAACGCCTTTTCTCGCCTTGAAAAGCCCAAAGACACAGAAAACAGATACATTGTGAATCTACAGAACATAACCAAAACTCATTATATCGTGTTGAAACATCATGTTTCGACTCAATTCTAACAAGAATAAGCAATATTTTGAAGAAAAATGCTTCTGAATTGAAGAAAACAGGTAAATCAGCTTTCCCATGCGTAAATCATGCTGAAACTGCCCCAAACGCCTTTTCTCGCCTTGAAAAGCCCAAAAAGACACAGAAAACAGATACATTGTGAATCTACAGAACATAACCAAAACTCATTATATCGTGTTGAAACATCATGTTCCGACTCAATTCTAACAAGAATAAGCAATATTTTGTGGAAAAATTGCTTCAAATTGAAGAAAACAGGTAAATCAGCTTTCCCATGCGTAAATCATGCTGAAACTGCCCCAAACGCCTTTTCTCGCCTTGAAAAGCCCCTACAGACAAACACAACAGATACCTAGTGACTCTACAGAACATAACCAAAACTCATTATATCGTGTTGAAACATCATGTTTCCGACTCAATTCTAACAAGAATAAGCAATATTTTGTGGAACAATTGCTTCCAAATGGACAAGAGAGGTAAATCAGCTTTCCCATGCGTAAATCATGCTGAAACTGCCCCAAACGCCTTTTCTCGCCTTGAAAAGCCCAAAAAGACACAGAAAACAGATACATTGTGAATCTACAGAACATAACCAAAACTCATTATATCGTGTTGAAACATCATGTCTCCACTCAATTCTAACAAGAATAAGCAATATTTTGTGGAAAAATTGCTTCAAATTGAAAAAAACAGGTAAATCAGCTTTCCCATGTGTAAATCATGCTGAAACTGCCCCAAACGCCTTTTCTCGCCTTGAAAAGCCCAAAAAGACACAGAAAACAGATACATTGTGAATCTACAGAACATAACCAAAACTCATTATATCGTGTTGAAACATCATGTTCCGACTCAATTCTAACAAGAATAAGCAATATTTTGTGGAAAAATGCTTCTGAATGGACAAGAGAGGTAAATCAGCTTTCCCATGCGTAAATCATGCTGAAACTGCCCCAAACGCCTTTTCTCGCCTTGAAAAGCCCAAAAAGACACAGAAAACAGATACATTGTGAATCTACAGAACATAACCAAAACTCATTATATCGTGTTGAAACATCATGTTCCGACTCAATTCTAACAAGAATAAGCAATATTTTGTGGAAAAATTGCTTCAATTTGAAGAAAACAGGTAAATCAGCTTTCCCATGCGTAAATCATGCTGAAACTGCCCCAAACGCCTTTTCTCGCCTTGAAAAGCCCAAAAAGACACAGAAAACAGATACATTGTGAATCTACAGAACATAACCAAAACTCATTATATCGTGTTGAAACATCAAGTTTCCACTCAATTCTAACAAGAATAATCAATATTTTGTGGAAAAATTGCTTCAAAGTGAAGAAAACAGGTAAATCAGCTTTCCCATGCGTAAATCATGCTGAAACTGCCCCAAACGCCTTTTCTCGCCTTGAAAGGCCCAAAAAGACACAGAAAACAGATACATTGTGAATCTACAGAACATAACCAAAACTCATTATATCGTGTTAAAACATCATGTTCCGACTCAATTCTAACAAGAATAAGCAATATTTTGAAGAAAAAATGCTTCTGAATGGACAATAGAGGTAAATCAGCTTTCCCATGCGTAAATCATGCTGAAACTGCCCCAAACGCCTTTTCTCGCCTTGAAAAGCCCAAAAAGACACAGAAAACAGATACATTGTGAATCTACAGAACATAACCAAAACTCATTATATCGTGTTGAAACATCATGTTCCGACTCAATTCTAACAAGAATAAGCAATATTTTGTGGAAAAATTGCTTCAAATTGAAGAAAACAGGTAAATCAGCTTTCCCATGCGTAAATCATGCTGAAACTGCCCCAAACGCCTTTTCTCGCCTTGAAAAGCCCAAAAAGACACAGAAAACAGATACATTGTGAATCTACAGAACATAACCAAAACTCATTATATCGTGTTGAAACATCATGTTCCGACTCAATTCTAACAAGAATAAGCAATATTTTGTGGAAAAATTGCTTCAAATTGAAGAAAACAGGTAAATCAGCTTTCCCATGCGTAAATCATGCTGAAACTGCCCCAAACGCCTTTTCTCGCCTTGAAAAGCCCAAAAAAAAAAAAACATCTACAGAACATAACCAAAACTCATTATATCGTCTTGAAACATCATGTTTCGACTCAATTCTAACAAGAATAAGCAATATTTTGTGGAAAAATTGCTTCAAATTGAAGAAAACAATTAAATCAGCTTTCCCATGCGTAAATCATGCTGAAACTGCCCCAAACGCCTTTTCTCGCCTTGAAAAGCCCAAAGACACAGAAAACAGATAAATTGTGAATATACAGAAAATAACCAATACTCATTATATGGTGTTGAAACATCATGTTCCGACTCAATTCTCAAAAGAATAATAAATATTTTGAAGAAAAAATGCTTCTGAATGGAAGAAAACAGGTAAATCAGCTTTCCCATGCGTAAATCATGCTGAAACGGCCCCAAACGCCTTTTCTCGCCTTGAAAAGCCCAAAAAGACAGAAAACAGATACATTGTGAATCCACAGAACATAAAAAAAAAATTATTATATCGTGTTGAAACATCATGTTTCCCACTCAATTTTAACAAGAATAAGCAATATTTTGTGGAAAAATTGCTTCAAATTGAAGAAAACAGGTAAATCAGCTTTCCCATGCGTAAATCATGCTGAAACTGCCCCAAACGCCTTTTCTCGCCTTGAAAAGCCCCAAAAGACACAGAAAACAGATACATTGTGAATCTACAGAACATAACCAAAACCCATTATATCGTGTAGAAACATCATGTTTCCGACTCAATTATTACAATAATAATCTATATTTTGTAGAAAAATTGCTTTTGCATTGAATTGAGAGGTAAATCAGCTTTCCCATGCGTAAATCATGCTGAAACTGCCCCAAACGCCTTTTCCCGCCTTGAAAAGCCCCAAAAGACACAGAAAACAGATACATTGTGAATCTACAGAACATAACCAAAACTCATTATATCGTGTTGAAACATCATGTTCCGACTCAATTCTAACAAGAATAAGCAATATTTTGTGGAAAAATTGCTTCTGAATGGACAAGAAAACAGGTAAATCAGCTTTCCCATGCGTAAATCATGCTGAAACTGCCCCAAACGCCTTTTCTCGCCTTGAAAAGCCCAAAGACACAGAAAACAGATACATTGTGAATCTACAGAACATAACCAAAACTCATTATATCGTGTTGAAACAACATGTTCCGACTCAATTCTAACAAGAATAAGCAATATTTTGTGGAAAAATTGCTTCTGAATTGAAGAAAACAGGTAAATCAGCTTTCCCATGCGTAAATCATGCTGAAACTGCCCCAAACGCCTTTTCTCGCCTTGAAAAGCCCAAAGACACAGAAAACAGATACATTGTGAATCTACAGAACATAACCAAAACTCATTATATCGTGTTGAAACATCATGTCCCGACTCAATTCTAACAAGAATAAGCAATATTTTGAAGAAAAAATGCTTCTGAATGGACAAGAAAACAGGTAAATCAGCTTTCCCATGCGTAAATCATGCTGAAACTGCCCCAAACGCCTTTTCTCGCCTTGAAAAGCCAAAGACACAGAAAACAGATACATTGTGAATCTACAGAACATAACCAAAACTCATTATATCGTGTTGAAACATCATGTTCCGACTCAATTCTAACAAGAATAAGCAATATTTTGTGGAAAAATTGCTTCTGAATGGAGAAGACAGGTAAATCAGCTTTCCCATGCGTAAATCATGCTGAAACTGCCCCAAACGCCTTTTCTCGCCTTGAAAAGCCCAAAAAGACACAGAAAACAGATACATTGTGAATCTACAGAACATAACCAAAACTCATTATATCGTGTTGAAACATCATGTTCCGACTCAATTCTAACAAGAATAAGCAATATTTTGTGGAAAAATTGCTTCTGAATGGACAAGAGAGGTAAATCAGCTTTCCCATGCGTAAATCATGCTGAAACTGCCCCAAACGCCTTTTCTCGCCTTGAAAAGCCCATTTAGACACAGAAAACCGTGACATTGTGTATCTACAGACCTTTTCCAAAACTCAGTATATCGTGTTGAAACATAATGTTCCGACTCAATTCTAACAAGAATAAGCAATATTTTGTGGAAAAATTGCTTCAAATTGAAGAAAACAGGTAAATCAGCTTTCCCATGCGTAAATCATGCTGAAACTGCCCCAAACGCCTTTTCTCGCCTTGAAAAGCCCAAAAAGACACAGAAAACAGATACATTGTGAATCTACAGAACATAACCAAAACTCATTATATCGTGTTGAAACATCATGTTCCGACTCAATTCTAAAAAGAATAAGCAATATTTTGTGGAAAAATTGCTTCTGAATAGACAAGAGAGGTAAAATCAGCTTTCCAATGCGTAAATCATGCTGAAACTGCCCCAAACGCCTTTTCTCGCCTTGAAAAGCCCAAAAAGACACAGAAAACAGATACATTGTGAATCTACAGAACATAACCAAAACTCATTATATCGTGTTGAAACATCATGTTCCGACTCAATTCTAACAAGAAAAAGCAATATTTTGTGGAAAAATTGCTTAAAAAGGAATAAACAGGTAAATCAGCTTTCCCATGCGTAAATCATGCTGAAACTGCCCCAAACGCCTTTTCTCGCCTTGAAAAGCCCAAAAAGACACAGAAAACAGATACATTGTGAATCTACAGAACATAACCAAAACTCATTATATCGTGTTGAAACATCATGTTCCGACTCAATTCTAACAAGAATAAGCAATATTTTGTGAAGAAAAAATTTGCTTCTGAAATTGTAGAAAACAGGTAAATCAGCTTTCCCATGCGTAAATCATGCTGAAACTGCCCCAAACGCCTTTTCTCGCCTTGAAAAGCCCAAAAAGACACAGAAAACAGATACATTGTGAATCTACAGAACATAACCAAAACTCATTATATCGTGTTGAAACATCATGTTCCGACTCAATTCTAACAAGAATAAGCAATATTTTGAAGAAAAAATGCTTCTGAATGGACAGAAGAGGTAAATCAGCTTTCCCATGTGTAAATCATGCTGAAACTGCCCCAAACGCCTTTTCTCGCCTTGAAACAAAAGACACAACTCAACACAGAAAACAGATACATTGTGAATCTACAGAACATAAGCAAAACTCATTATATCGTGTTGAAACATCAAGTTTCCACTCAATTCTAACAAGAATAAGCAATATTTTGTGGAAAAATTGCTTCAAATTGAAGAAAACAGGTAAATCAGCTTTCCCATGCGTAAATCATGCTGAAACTGCCCCAAACGCCTTTTCTCTCCTTGAAAAGCCCAAAAAGACACAGAAAACAGATACATTGTGAATCTACAGAACATAACCAAAACTCATTATATCGTGTTGAAACATCATGTTCCGACTCAATTCTAACAAGAATAAGCAATATTTTGTGGAAAAATTGCTTCAAATTGAAAAAAACAGGTAAATCAGCTTTCCCATGTGTAAATCATGCTGAAACTGCCCCAAACGCCTTTTCTCGCCTTGAAAAGCCCAAAAAGACACAGAAAACAGATACATTGTGAATCTACAGAACATAACCAAAACTCATTATATCGTGTTGAAACATCATGTTCCGACTCAATTCTAACAAGAATAAGCAATATTTTGTGGAAAAATTGCTTCAAATTGAAAATAAACAGGTAAACAACCTTTCCCATGCGTAAATCATGCTGAAACTGCCCCAAACGCCTTTTCTCGCCTTGAAAAGCCCAAAAAGACACAGAAAACAGATACATTGTGAATCTACAGAACATAACCAAAACTCATTATATCGTGTTGAAACATCATGTTCCGACTCAATTCTAACAAGAATAAGCAATATTTTGTGGAAAAATGCTTCTGAATGGACAAAACAGGTAAATCAGCTTTCCCATGCGTAAATCATGCTGAAACTGCCCCAAACGCCTTTTCTCTCCTGTGAAAAGCCCAAAAGACACAGAAAACAGATACATTGTGAATCTACAGAACATAACCAAAACTCATTATATTGTGTTGAAACATCATGTTTCGACTCGATTCTAACAAGAATAAGCAATATTTTGTGGAAAAATTTCTTCAAATTGGACAAGACAGGTAAATCAGCTTTCCCATGCGTAAATCATGCTGAAACTGCCCCAAACGCCTTTTCTCGCCTTGAAAAGCCCAAAAGACACAGAAACAAGATACATTGTGAATCTTCAGAACATAACCAAAACTCATTACATCGTGTTGAAACATCATGTTCCGACTCAATTCTAACAAGAATAAGCAATATTTTGAAGAAAAAAAGATTCAAATTGAAGAAAACAGGTAAATCAGCTTTCCCATGCGTAAATCATGCTGAAACTGCCCCAAACGCCTTTTCTCGCCTTGAAAGCCCAAAAAGACACAGAAAACAGATACATTGTGAATCTACAGAACATAACCAAAACTCATTATATCGTGTTGAAACATCATGTTTCGACTCAATTCTAACAAGAATAAGCAATTTTTTGTGGAATCTGTTTTCTGTGTCTTTTGGGCTTTCAAGGCGAGAAAGGCGTTTGGGGGCAGTTTCAGCATGATTTACATGGGAAAGCTGATTTACCTGTTTCAATTTGAAGCAATTTTCCACAAAATATTGCTTATTCTTGTTAGAATTGAGTCTAAAAATGATGTTCCAACACGATATAATGAGTTTTGGTTATGTTCTGTAGATTCACAATGTATCTGTTTTCTGTGTCTTTTTGGGCTTTTCAAGGCGAGAAAAAGGCGTTTAGAACAGTTTCAGCATGATTTACGCATGGGAAAGCTGATTTACCTGTTTTCTTCAATTTGAAGCAATTTTCTTCAAAATATTGCTTATTCTTGTTAAATTGAGTCGAAACATGATGTTTCAACACGATATAATGAGTTTTGGTTATGTTCTGTAGATTCACAATGTATCTGTTTTCTGTGTCTTTTGGGCTTTTCAAGGCGAGAAAAAGGCGTTTGGGAACAGTTTCAGCATGATTTACGCATGGGAAAGCTGATTTACCTGTTTTCTTCAATTTGAAGCATTTTCTAAAATATTGCTTATTCTTGTTAAATTGAGTCGAAACATGATGTTTCAACACGATATAATGAGTTTTGGTTATGTTCTGTAGATTCACAATGTATCTGTTTTCTGTGTCTTTTGGGCTTTTCAAGGCGAGAAAAGGCGTTTGGGGCAGTTTCAGCATGATTTACGCATGGGAAAGCTGATTTACCTGTTTTCTTCAATTTGAAGCAATTTTTCCACAAAATATTGCTTATTCTTGTTAAATTGAGTCGAAACATGATGTTTCAACACGATATAATGAGTTTTGGTTATGTTCTGTAGATTCACAATGTATCTGTTTTCTGTGTCTTTTTGGGCTTTTCAAAGCGAGAGAACAGGCGTTTGGGGCAGTTTCAGCATGATTTACGCATGGGAAAGCTGATTTACCTGTTTGTCCATTCAGAAGCATTTTTCTTCAAAATATTGCTTATTCTTGTTAGAATTGAGTCGAAACATGATGTTTCAACACGATATAATGAGTTTTGGTTATGTTCTGTAGATTCACAATGTATCTGTTTTCTGTGTCTTTTGGGCTTTTCAAGGCGAGAAAAAGGCGTTTGGGGCAGTTTCAGCATGATTTACGCATGGGAAAGCTGATTTACCTCTGTTTTCTTCAATTTGAAGCAATTTTTCCACAAAATATTGCTTATTCTTGTTAAATTGAGTCGAAACATGATGTTTCAACACGATATAATGAGTTTTGGTTATGTTCTGTAGATTCACAATGTATCTGTTTTCTGTGTCTTTTGGGCTTTTCAAGGCGAGAAAAGGCGTTTGGGCAGTTTCAGCATGATTTACGCATGGGAAAGCTGATTTACCTGTCTTCAATTTGAAGCATTTTTTCCACAAAAAATTGCTTATTCTTGTTAGAATTGAGTCGAAACATGATTTTTCAACACGATATAATGAGTTTTGGTTATGTTCTGTAGATTCACAATGTATCTGTTTTCTGTGTCTTTTTGGGCTTTTCAAGGCGAGAAAAGGCGTTTGGGGAAGTTTCAGCATGATTTACGCATGGGAAAGCTGATTTACCTCTATTCTACAATTAGCAGCATTTTTTCCTCAAAATATTGCTTATTCTTGTTAGAATTGAGTCGAAACATGATGTTTCAACACGATATAATGAGTTTTGGTTATGTTCTGTAGATTCACAATGTATCTTTTTTCTGTGTCTTTATGGGCTTTTCAAGGCGAGCAAAGGCGTTTGGGGCAGTCTCAGCATGCTTTACGCATGGGAAATCAGATTTACCTCTGTTGTCATTTATGAATGATTTTTTCCACAAAATATTGCTTATTCTTGTTAGAATTGAGTCGAAACATGATGTTTCAACACGATATAATGAGTTTTGGTTATGTTCTGTAGATTCACAATGTATCTGTTTTCTGTGTCTTTTGGGCTTTTCAAGGCGAGAAAAAGGCGTTTGGGGCAGTTTCAGCATGATTTACGCATGGGAAAGCTGATTTACCTCTTTTCTTCAATTTGAAGCATTTTTTCCACAAAATATTGCTTATTCTTGTTAGAATTGAGTCGAAACATGATGTTTCAACACGATATAATGAGTTTTGGTTATGTTCTGTAGATTCACAATGTATCTGTTTTCTGTGTCTTTTGGGCTTTTCAAGGCGAGAAAAAGCCGTTTGGGGCAGTTTCAGCATGATTTACGCATGGGAAATCTGATTTACCTGTTTTCTTCAATTTGAAGCAATTTTTCCATAAAATATTGCTTATTCTTGTTAGAATTGAGTCGAAACATGATGTTTCAACACGATATAATGAGTTTTGGTTATGTTCTGTAGATTCACAATGTATCTGTTTTCTGTGTCTTTTGTGGCTTTTCTAGGCGAGAAAAGGCGTTTGGGAGCAGTTTCAGCATGATTTACGCATGGGAAAGCTGATTTACCTCTCTTCTTCAATTTGAAGCATTTTTTCTTTAAAATATTGTTTATTCTTGTTAGAATTGAGTCGAAACATGATGTTTCAACACGATATAATGAGTTTTGGTTATGTTCTGTAGATTCACAATGTATCTGTTTTCTGTGTCTTTTGGGCTTTTCAAGGCGAGAAAAAGGCGTTTGGGGCAGTTTCAGCATGATTTACGCATGGGAAAGCTGATTTACCTGTTTTCTTCAATTTGAAGCATTTTTTCCACAAAATATTGCTTATTCTTGTTAAATTGAGTCGGAAACATGATGTTTCAACACGATATAATGAGTTTTGGTTATGTTCTGTAGATTCACAATGTATCTGTTTTCTGTGTCTTTTGGGCTTTTCAAGGCGAGAAAAAGGCGTTTGGGGCAGTTTCAGCATGATTTACGCATGGGAAAGGTGATTTACCTCTCTTCTTCAATTTGAAGCATTTTTTCCACAAAATATTGCTTATTCTTGTTAAATTGAGTCGAAACATGATGTTTCAACACGATATAATGAGTTTTGGTTATGTTCTGTAGATTCACAATGTATCTGTTTTCTGTGTCTTTTGGGCTTTTCAAGGCGAGAAAAAGGCGTTTGGGGCAGTTTCAGCATGATTTACGCATGGGAAAGGTGATTTACCTCTCTTCTTCATTCAGAAGCATTTTTTCCACAAAATATTGCTTATTCTTGTTAAATTGAGTCGAAACATGATGTTTCAACACGATATAATGAGTTTTGGTTATGTTCTGTAGATTCACAATGTATCTGTTTTCTGTGTCTTTTGGGCTTTTCAAGGCGAGAAAAGGCGTTTGGGGCAGTTTCAGCATGATTTACGCATGGGAAAGCTGAATTACCTCTCTTCTTCAATTTGAAGCATTTTTTCAAAATATTGCTTATTCTTGTTAGAATTGAGTCGAAACATGATGTTTCAACACGATATAATGAGTTTTGGTTATGTTCTGTAGATTCACAATGTATCTGTTTTCTGTGTCTTTTGGGCTTTTCAAGGCGAGAAAGGGCGTTTGGGGCAGTTTCAGCATGATTTACGCATGGGAAAGCTGATTTACCTGTTTTCTTCAATTTGAAGCAATTTTCCATAAAATATTGCTTATTCTTGTTAAATTGAGTCGAAACATGATGTTTCAACACGATATAATGAGTTTTGGTTATGTTCTGTAGATTCACAATGTATCTGTTTTCTGTGTCTTTTGGGCTTTTCAAGGCGAGAAAAAGGCGTTTGGGGCAGTTTCAGCATGATTTACGCATGGGAAAGCTGATTTACCTGTTTTCTTCAATTTGAAGCAATTTTTCTTCAAAATATTGCTTATTCTTGTTAAATTGAGTCGAAACATGATGTTTCAACACGATATAATGAGTTTTGGTTATGTTCTGTAGATTCACAATGTATCTGTTTTCTGTGTCTTTTGGGCTTTTCAAGGCGAGAAAAAGGCGTTTGGGGCAGTTTCAGCATGATTTACGCATGGGAAAGCTGATTTACCTCTCTTCTTCAATTTGAAGCAATTTTTCTTCAAAATATTGCTTATTCTTGTTAGAATTGAGTCGAAACATGATGTTTCAACACGATATAATGAGTTTTGGTTATGTTCTGTAGATTCACAATGTATCTGTTTTCTGTGTCTTTTGGGCTTTTCAAGGCGAGAAAAAGGCGTTTGGGCAGTTTCAGCATGATTTACGCATGGGAAAGCTGATTTACCTTTCTTCTTCAATTTGAAGCATTTTTTCTTCAAAATATTGCTTATTCTTGTTAGAATTGAGTCGAAACATGATGTTTCAACACGATATAATGAGTTTTGGTTATGTTCTGTAGATTCACAATGTATCTGTTTTCTGTGTGGTTTTGGGCTTTTCAAGGCGAGAAAGGGCGTTTGGGGCAGTTTCAGCATGATTTACGCATGGGAAAGCTGATTTACCTGTTTTCTTCAATTTGAAGCATTTTTTCCACAAAATATTGCTTATTCTTGTTAGAATTGAGTCGAAACATGATGTTTCAACACGATATAATGAGTTTTGGTTATGTTCTGTAGATTCACAATGTATCTGTTTTCTGTGTCTTTTTGGGCCTTTCAAGGCGAGAAAAGGCGTTTGGGGCAGTTTCAGCATGATTTACGCATGGGAAAGCTGATTTACCTGTTTTCTTCAATTTGAAGCATTTTCTCCAAAATATTGCTTATTCTTGTTAGAATTGAGTCGAAACATAATGTTTCAACACGATATAATGAGTTTTGGTTATGTTCTGTAGATTCACAATGTATCTGTTTTCTGTGTCTTTTGGGCTTTTCAAGGCGAGAAAAAGGCGTTTGGGGCAGTTTCAGCATGATTTACGCATGGGAAAGCTGATTTACCTCTCTTCTTCCATTTGAAGCATTTTTCTTCAAAATATTGCTTATTCTTGTTAGAATTGAGTCGAAACATGATGTTTCAACACGATATAATGAGTTTTGGTTATGTTCTGTAGATTCACAATGTATCTGTTTTCTGTGTCTTTTGGGCTTTTCAAGGCGAGAAAAAGGCGTTTGGGGCAGTTTCAGCATGATTTACGCATGGGAAAGCTGATTTACCTCTTTCTTCAATTTGAAGCAATTTTCCACAAAATATTGCTTATTCTTGTTAAATTGAGTCGAAACATGATGTTTCAACACGATATAATGAGTTTTGGTTATGTTCTGTAGATTCACAATGTATCTGTTTTCTGTGTCTTTTGGGCTTTTCAAGGCGAGAAAAAGGCGTTTGGAACAGTTTCAGCATGATTTACGCATGGGAAAGCTGATTTACCTCTCTTCTTCAATTTGAAGCAATTTTTTCTTCAAAATATTGCTTATTCTTGTTAGAAGTGAGTCGGAACATGATGTTTCAACACGATATAATGAGTTTTGGTTATGTTCTGTAGATTCACAATGTATCTGTTTTCTGTGACTTTTTGGGCTTTTCAAGGCGAGAAAAGGCGTTTTGGGCAGTTTCAGCATGATTTACGCATGGGAAAGCTGATTTACCTCTTTTCTTCAATTTGAAGCATTTTTTCCACAAAATATTGCTTATTCTTGTTATAATTGAGTCGAAACATGATGTTTCAACACGATATAATGAGTTTTGGTTATGTTCTATAGATTCACAATGTATCTGTTTTCTGTGTCTTTTTGGGCTTTTCAAGGCGAGAAAAGGCGTTTGGGGCAGTTTCAGCATGATTTACGCATGGGAAAGCTGATTTACCTCTTTCTTCAATTTGAAGCAATTTTCTTCAAAATATTGCTTATTCTTGTTAAATTGAGTCGAAACATGATGTTTCAACACGATATAATGAGTTTTGGTTATGTTCTGTAGATTCACAATGTATCTGTTTTCTGTGTCTTTTTGGGCTTTTCAAGGCGAGAAAAAGGCGTTTTGGGGCAGTTTCAGCATGATTTACGCATGGGAAAGCTGATTTACCTCTCTTGTCAATTTCAGAAGCATTTTTTCTTCAAAATATTGCTTATTCTTGTTAGAATTGAGTCGAAACATGATGTTTCAACACGATATAATGAGTTTTGGTTATGTTCTGTAGATTCACAATGTATCTGTTTTCTGTGTCTTTTGGGCTTTTCAAGGCGAGAAAAAGGCGTTTGGGGCAGTTTCAGCATGATTTACGCATGGGAAAGCTGATTTACCTGTTTCTTCTTCAATTTGAATTTTTTCCACAAAATATTGCTTATTCTTGTTAAATTGAGTCGAAACATGATGTTTCAACACGATATAATGAGTTTTGGTTATGTTCTGTAGATTCACAATGTATCTGTTTTCTGTGTCTTTTTGGGCTTTTCAAGGCGAGAAAAGGCGTTTGGGGCAGTTTCAGCATGATTTACACATGGGAAAGCTGATTTACCTGTTTTCTTCAAATTGAAGCAATTTTTCTTCAAAATATAGCTTATTCTTGTTAAATTGAGTCGAAACATGATGTTTCAACTCGATATACTGAGTTTTGGTGATGTTCTGTAGATTCACAATGTATCTGTTTTCTGTGTCTTTTTGGGCTTTTCAAGGCGAAAAAGGCGTTTGGGGCAGTTTCAGCATGATTTACGCATGGGAAAGCTGATTTACCTCTCTTCTTCAATTTGAAGCAATTTTTCTTCAAAATATTGCTTATTCTTGTTAAATTGAGTCGAAACATGATGTTTCAACACGATATAATGAGTTTTGGTTATGTTCTGTAGATTCACAATGTATCTGTTTTCTGTGTCTTTTGGGCTTTTCAAGGCGAGAGAAAAAGGCGTTTGGGGCAGTTTCAGCATGATTTACGCATGGGAAAGCTGATTTACCTGTTTTCTTCAATTTGAAGCAATTTTTCTAAAATATTGCTTATTCTTGTTAAATTGAGTCGAAACATGATGTTTCAACACGATATAATGAGTTTTGGTTATGTTCTGTAGATTCACAATGTATCTGTTTTCTGTGTCTTTTGGGCTTTTCAAGGCGAGAAAAAGGCGTTTGGGGCAGTTTCAGCATGATTTACGCATGGGAAAGCTGATTTACCTCTCTTGTCCATTCAGAAGCATTTTTCTTCAAAATATTGCTTATTCTTGTTAGAATTGAGTCGAAACATGATGTTTCAACACGATATAATGAGTTTTGGTTATGTTCTGTAGATTCACAATGTATCTGTTTTCTGTGTCTTTTGGGCTTTTCAAAGGAGAGAAAAAGGCGTTTGGGGCAGTTTCAGCATGATTTACGCATGGGAAAGCTGATTTACCTGTTTTCTTGCAATTTGAAGCAATTTTCTTCACAAATATTGCTTATTCTTGTTAAATTGAGTCGAAACATGATGTTTCAACACGATATAATGAGTTTTGGTTATGTTCTGTAGATTCACAATGTATCTGTTTTCTGTGTCTTTTGGGCTTTTCAAGGCGAGAAAAAGGCGTTTGGGGCAGTTTCAGCATGATTTACGCATGGGAAAGCTGATTTACCTGTTTTCTTCAATTTGAAGCAATTTTCTTCCATAAAATATTGCTTATTCTTGTTAAATTGAGTCGAAACATGATGTTTCAACACGATATAATGAGTTTTGGTTATGTTCTGTAGATTCACAATGTATCTGTTTTCTGTGTCTGTTCGGGCTTTTCAAGGCGAAAAAAAGGCGTTTGGGGCAGTTTCAGCATGATTTACGCAGGGGAACGCTGATTTACCTCTCTTCTTCAATTTGAAGCAATTTTTCTTCAAAATATTGCTTATTCTTGTTAAATTGAGTCGCAACATGATGTCACAACACGATATAATGATTTTTGGTTATGTTCTGTAGATTCACAATGTACCGTTTTTCTTTTTCTCTTTGGTCTTCTCATGGCTAGAAAAGGCGTTTGGGGCAGTTTCAGCATGATTTACGCATGGGAAAGCTGATTTAACTGTTTTCTTCAATTTGAAGCAAATTTTCCACAAAATATTGATTATTCTTGTTAGAATTGAGTCGAAACATGATGTTTCAACACGATATAATGAGTTTTGGTTATGTTCTGTAGATTCACAATGTATCTGTTTTCTGTGTCTTTTTGGGCTTTTCAAGGCGAAAAAAAGGCGTTTGGGGCAGTTTCAGCATGATTTACGCATGGGAAAGCTGATTTACCTGTTTTCTTCAATTTGAAGCAATTTTTCCACAAAATATTGCTTATTCTTGTTAGAATTGAGTCGAAACATGATGTTTCAACACGATATAATGAGTTTTGGTTATGTTCTGTAGATTCACAGTGTATCTGTTTTCTGTGTCTTTTGGGCTTTTCAAGGCGAGAAAAAGGCGTTTGGGCAGTTTCAGCATGATTTACGCATGGGAAAGCTGATTTACCTCTCTTCTTTCAATTTGAAGCAATTTTTTCCACAAAATATTGCTTATTCTTGTTAGAATTGAGTCGAGACATGATGTTTCAACATGATATAATGAGTTTTGGTTATGTTCTGTAGATTCACAATGTATCTGTTTTCTGTGTCTTTTTGGGCTTTTCAAAGGCGAGAAAAGGCGTTTGGGGCAGTTTCAGCATGATTTACGCATGGGAAAGCTGATTTACCTGTTTTCTTCAATTTGAAGCAATTATTCTATTCAAAATATTGCTTATTCTTGTTAGAATTGCGTCGAAACATGATGTTTCAACACGATATAATGAGTTTTGGTTATGTTCTGTAGATTCACAATGTATCTGTTTTCTGTGTCTTTTTGGGCTTTTCATGGCGAGAAAAGGCGTTTGGGGCAGTGTCAGCATGATTTACGCATGGGAAAGCTGATTTACCTGTTTTCTTCAATTTGAAGCATTTTTTTCCACAAAATATTGCTTATTCTTGTTAGAATTGAGTCGAAACATGATGTTTCAACACGATATAATGAGTTTTGGTTATGTTCTGTAGATTCACAATGTATCTGTTTTCTGTGTCTTTTTGGGCTGTTCAAGGCGAGAAAAGGCGTTTGGGGCAGTTTCAGCATGATTTACGCATGGGAAAGCTGATTTACCTCTCTTCTTCAATTTGAAGCAATTTTTTCTTCAAAATATTGCTTATTCTTGTTAAATTGAGTCGACACACGATGTCTCAACACGATATACTGAGTTTTGGTTATGTTCTGTAGATTCACAATGTATCTGTTGTCTGTGTCTTTTTGGTCTGTTCTTGTCGAGAAAAGGCGTTTGGGGCAGTTTCAGCATGATTTACGCATGGGAAAGCTGATTTACCTCTCTTCTTCAATTTGAAGCAATTTTCATCAAAATAGTGCTCATTCTTGTTAGAATTGAGTCGAAACATGATGTTTCAACACGATATAATGAGTTTTGGTTATGTTCTGTAGATTCACAATGTATCTGTTTTCTGTGTCTTTTGGGCTTTTCAAGGCGAGAAAAAGGCGTTTGGGGCAGTTTCAGCATGATTTACGCATGGGAAAGCTGATTTACCTCTTTCTTCAATTTGAAGCAATTTTCCACAAAATATTGCTTATTCTTGTTAGAATTGAGTCGGAACATGATGTTTCAACACGATATAATGAGTTTTGGTTATGTTCTGTAGATTCACAATGTATCTGTTTTCTGTGTCTTTTGGGCTTTTCGAGGCGAAAAAGGCGTTTGGGGCAGATTCAGCATGATTTACTCAAGGGAAAGCTGATTTACCTCTATTCTTCAATTTGAAGCAATTTTTCTTCAAAATATTGCTTATTCTTGTTAGTTAAATTGAGTCGAAACATGATGTTTCAACACGATATAATGAGTTTTGGTTATGTTCTGTAGATTCACAATGTATCTGTTTTCTGTGTCTTTTGGGCTTTTCAAGGCGATAAAAGGCGTTTGGAGCAGTTTCAGCATGATTTACGCATGGGAAAGCTGATTTACCTCTTTTCTTCGAATTGAAGCATTTTTTTCCACAAAATATTGCTTATTCTTGTTAGAATTGAGTCGGAAACATGATGTTTCAACACGATATAATGAGTTTTGGTTATGTTCTGTAGATTCACAATGTATCTGTTTTCTGTGTCTTTTGGGCTTTTCAAGGCGAGAAAAAGGCGTTTGGGGCAGTTTCAGCATGATTTACGCATGGGAAAGCTGATTTACCTCTCTTCTTCAATTTGAAGCAATTTTTCTTCAAAATATTGCTTATTCTTGTTAGAATTGAGTCGAAACATGATGTTTCAACACGATATAATGAGTTTTGGTTATGTTCTGTAGATTCACAATGTATCTGTTTTCTGTGTCTCTTTGGGCTTTTCAAGGCGAGAAAAGGCGTTTGGGGCAGTTTCAGCATGATTTACGCATGGGAAAGCTGATTTACCTCTCTTTTAAAAACCGAAGCAAATTTTCTTCAAAATATTGCTTAAACTTGTTATAATTGAGTCGAAACATGATGTTTCAACACGATATAATGAGTTTTGCTTATGTTCTGTATATTCACAATGTATCTGTTTTCTGTGTGTGTTTGGGCTTTTCAAGGCGAGAAAAGGCGTTTGGGGCTGTTTCAGCATGATTTACGCATGGGAAAGCTGATTTACCTCTCTTCTTCAATTTCAGAAGCAATTATTCCACAAAAAATAGCTTATTCTTGTTTAAACTGAGTCCGAACATGATGTTTCAACCCGATATAATGAGTTTTGGTTATGTTCTGTTGATTGACTTTGTATCTTTTTTCTGTGTCTTTTTGGGCTTTTCAAGGCGAGAAAAGGCGTTTGGGGCAGTTTCAGCATGATTTACGCATGGGAAAGCTGATTTACCTCTTTTCTTCAATTTCAAGCAATTTTCCTTCAAAATATTGCTTATTCTTGTTAGATTGAGTCGAAACATGATGTTTCAACACGATATAATGAGTTTTGGTTATGTTCTGTAGATTCACAATGTATCTGTTTTCTGTGTCTTTTGGGCTTTTCAAGGCGAGAAAAGGCGTTTGGGGCAGTTTCAGCATGATTTACGCATGGGAAAGCTGATTTACCTCTCTTGTCCATTCAGAAGCAATTTTTCCACAAAATATTGCTTATTCTTGTTAGAATTTAGTCGAAACATGATGTTTCAACACGATATAATGAGTTTTGGTTATGTTCTGTAGATTCACAATGTATCTGTTTTCTGTGTCTTTTGGGCTTTTCAAGGCGAGAAAAAGGCGTTTGGGAACAGTTTCAGCATGATTTACGCATGGGAAAGCTGATTTACCTGTTTTCTTCAATTTGAAGCATTTTTTTTCCACAAAATATTGCTTATTCTTGTTAGAATTGTGTCGAAACATGATGTTTCAACACGATATAATGAGTTTTGATTATGTTCTGTAGATTCACAATGTATCTGTTTTCTGTGTCTTTTGGGCTTTTCAAGGCGAGAAAAAAGGCGTTTGGAACAGTTTCAGCATGATTTACGCATGGGAAAGCTGATTTACCTGTTTTCTTCAATTTGAAGCATTTTTTCACAAAATATTGCTTATTCTTGTTAGAATTGAGTCGAAACATGATGTTTCAACACGATATAATGAGTTTTGGTTATGTTCTGTAGATTCACAATGTATCTGTTTTCTGTGTCTTTTGGGCTTTTCAAGGCGAGAAAAGGCGTTTGGGGCAGTTTCAGCATGATTTACGCATGGGAAAGCTGATTTACCTCTCTTCTACATTCAGGATAAATTTATCCACACAATATTGCTTATTCTGGATAGTATTGTGTCGGAACATGATGTTTCAACACGATATAATGAGTTTTGGTTATGTTCTGTAGATTCACAATGTATCTTTATTTTGTTTCTGATTCGGCTTTTAAAGGCTAAAAAAAGTCGTCTGGGGCAGTTTCAGCATGATTTACGCATGGGAAAGCTGATTTACCTGTTTTCTTCAATTTGAAGCAATTTTTCCATAAAATATTGCTTATTCTTGTTAGAATTGAGTCGAAACATGATGTTTCAACACGATATAATGAGTTTTGGTTATGTTCTGTAGATTCACAATGTATCTGTTTTCTGTGTCTTTTGGGCTTTTCAAGGCGAGAAAAAGGCGTTTTGGAACAGTTTCAGCATGATTTACATGGGAAAGCTGATTTACCTCTCTTGTCAATTTCAGAAGCAATTTTTCTTCAAAATATTGCTTATTCTTGTTAAATTGAGTCGAAACATGATGTTTCAACACGATATAATGAGTTTTGGTTATGTTCTGTAGATTCACAATGTATCTGTTTTCTGTGTCTTTTGGGCTTTTCAAGGCGAGAAAAGGCGTTTGGGAACAGTTTCAGCATGATTTACGCATGGGAAAGCTGATTTACCTCTCTTGTCCAATTTGAAGCAATTTTTTCTTCAAAATATTGCTTATTCTTGTTAGAATTGAGTCGAAACATGATGTTTCAACACGATATAATGAGTTTTGGTTATGTTCTGTAGATTCACAATGTATCTGTTTTCTGTGTCTTTTGGGCTTTTCAAGGCGAGAGAAAAAGGCGTTTGGGGCAGTTTCAGCATGATTTACGCATGGGAAAGCTGATTTACCTGTTTTCTTCAATTCAGAAGCAATTTTCCACAAAATATTGCTTATTCTTGTTAGAATTGAGTCGAAACATGATGTTTCAACACGATATAATGAGTTTTGGTTATGTTCTGTAGATTCACAATGTATCTGTTTTCTGTGTCTTTTGGGCTTTTCAAGGCGAGAAAAAGGCGTTTGGGGCAGTTTCAGCATGATTTACGCATGGGAAAGCTGATTTACCTCTTTTCTTCATTGAAGCATTTTCTTCAAAATATTGCTTATTCTTGTTAAATTGAGTCGAAACATGATGTTTCAACACGATATAATGAGTTTTGGTTATGTTCTGTAGATTCACAATGTATCTGTTTTCTGTGTCTTTTGGGCTTTTCAAGGCGAGAAAAGGCGTTTGGAACAGTTTCAGCATGATTTACGCATGGGAAAGCTGATTTACCTCTCTTGTCCATTCAGAAGCATTTTCTTCAAAATATTGCTTATTCTTGTTAAATTGAGTCGAAACATGATGTTTCAACACGATATAATGAGTTTTGGTTATGTTCTGTAGATTCACAATGTATCTGTTTTCTGTGTCTTTTGGGCTTTTCAAGGCGAGAAAAGGCGTTTGGGGCAGTTTCAGCATGATTTACGCATGGGAAAGCTGATTTACCTGTTTTCTTCAATTTGAAGATATTTTTCCATAAAATATTGCTTATTCTTGTTGAAATTGAGTCGAAACATGATGTTTCAACACGATATAATGAGTTTTGGTTATGTTCTGTAGATTCACAATGTATCTGTTTTCTGTGTCTTTTGGGCTTTTCAAGGCGAGAAAAGGTTTGGAACAGTTTCAGCATGATTTACGCATGGGAAAGCTGATTTACCTCTCTTCTTCAATTTGAAGCAATTTTTCAACAAAATATTGCTTATTCTTGTTAGAATTGAGTCGAAACATGATGTTTCAACACGATATAATGAGTTTTGGTTATGTTCTGTAGATTCACAATGTATCTGTTTTCTGTGTCTTTTTGGGCTTTTCAAGGCGAGAAAAGGCGTTTGGGGCAGTTTCAGCATGATTTACGCATGGGAAAGCTGATTTACCTCTCTTGTCAGTTCAGAAGCATTTTTTCCACAAAATATTGCTTATTCTTGTTAGAATTGAGTCGAAACATGATGTTTCAACACGATATAATGAGTTTTGGTTATGTTCTGTGGATTCACAATGTATCTGTTTTCTGTGTCTTTTTGGGCTTTTCAAGGCGAGAAAAGGCGTTTGGGGCAGTTTCAGCATGATTTACGCATGGGAAAGCTGATTTAACTGTTTTCTTCAATTTGAAGCAATTTTTCTTCAAAATATTGCTTATTCTTGTTAGAATTGAGTCGAAACATGATGTTTCAACACGATATAATGAGTTTTGGTTATGTTCTGTGGATTCACAATGTATCTGTTTTCTGTGTCTTTTTGGGCTTTTCAAGACGATAAAAATGCGTTTGGGGCAGTTTCAGCATGATTTACGCATGGGAAAGCTGATTTACCTCTATTGTGCTTTTTGAAGCAATTTTTCTTCAAAATATTGCTTATTCTTGTTAGAATTGAGTCGAAACATGATGTTTCAACACGATATAATGAGTTTTGGTTATGTTCTGTAGATTCACAATGTATCTGTTTTCTGTGCCTTTTTGGGCTTTTCAAGGCGAGAAAAAGGCGTTTGTGGCAGTTTCAGCATGATTTACGCATGGGAAAGCTGATTTACCTCTTTTCTTCAATTTGAAGCAATTTTCTTCAAAATATTGCTTATTCTTGTTAAATTGAGTCGAAACATGATGTTTCAACACGATATAATGAGTTTTGGTTATGTTCTGTAGATTCACAATGTATCTGTTTTCTGTGTCTTTTGGGCTTTTCAAGGCGAGAAAAAGGCGTTTGGGGCAGTTTCAGCATGATTTACACATGGGAAAGCTGATTTACCTTTTTTCTTAAATTTTAAGCAATTTTTTCATAAAATATTGCTTATTCTTGTTAGAATTGAGTCGAAACATGATGTTTCAACACGATATAATGAGTTTTGGTTATGTTCTGTAGATTCACAATGTATCTGTTTTCTGTGTCTTTTTGGGCTTTTCAAGGCGAGAAAAGGCGTTTGGGGCAGTTTCAGCATGATTTACGCATGGGAAAGCTGATTTACCTCTCTTGTCAATTCAGAAGCATTTTTCTTCAAAATATTGCTTATTCTTGTTTGAATTGAGTCGAAACATGATGTTTCAACACGATATAATGAGTTTTGGTTATGTTCTGTAGATTCACAATGTATCTGTTTTCTGTGTCTTTTTGGGCTTTTCAAGGCGAGAAAAAGGCGTTTGGGGCAGTTTCAGCATGATTTACGCATGGGAAAGCTGATTTACCTCTTTTCTTCAATTTGAAGCAATTTTCCACAAAATATTGCTTATTCTTGTTAAATTGAGTCGAAACATGATGTTTCAACACGATATAATGAGTTTTGGTTATGTTCTGTAGATTCACAATGTATCTGTTTTCTGTGTCTTTTGGGCTTTTCAAGGCGAGAAAAAGGCGTTTGGGGCAGTTTCAGCATGATTTACGCATGGGAAAGCTGATTTACCTCTCTTCTTCAATTTGAAGCATTTTCTTTTCCACAAAATATTGCTTATTCTTGTTAAATTGAGTCGAAACATGATGTTTCAACACGATATAATGAGTTTTGGTTATGTTCTGTAGATTCACAATGTATCTGTTTTCTGTGTCTTTTGGGCTTTTCAAGGCGAGAGAAAAGGCGTTTGGGAGCAGTTTCAGCATGATTTACGCATGGGAAAGCTGATTTACCTCTCTTGTCCATTCAGAAGCATTTTCAAAAATATTGCTTATTCTTGTTAGAATTGAGTCGAAACATGATGTTTCAACACGATATAATGAGTTTTGGTTATGTTCTGTAGATTCACAATGTATCTGTTTTCTGTGTCTTTTGGGCTTTTCAAGGCGAGAGAAAAGGCGTTTGGGGCAGTTTCAGCATGATTTACGCATGGGAAAGCTGATTTACCTGTTTTCTTCAATTTGAAGCAATTTTCCACAAAATATTGCTTATTCTTGTTAAATTGAGTCGGAACATGATGTTTCAACACGATATAATGAGTTTTGGTTATGTTCTGTAGATTCACAATGTATCTGTTTTCTGTGTCTTTTTGGGCTTTTCAAGGCGAAAAAAGGCGTTTGGGGCAGTTTCAGCATGATTTACGCATGGGAAAGCTGATTTACCTCTCTTGTCCATTCAGAAGCATTTTTTCTTCAAAATATTGCTTATTCTTGTTAGAATTGAGTCGAAACATGATGTTTCAACACGATATAATGAGTTTTGGTTATGTTCTGTAGATTCACAATGTATCTGTTTTCTGTGTCTCTTTGGGCTTTTCAAGGCGATAAAAGGCGTTTGGGGCAGTTTCAGCATGATTTACGCATGGGAAAGCTGATTTACCTCTCTCTTCAATTTCAAGCATTTTTTCTCTTCAAAATATTGCTTATTCTTGTTAAATTGAGTCGAAACATGATGTTTCAACACGATATAATGAGTTTTGGTTATGTTCTGTAGATTCACAATGTATCTGTTTTCTGTGTCTTTTGGGCTTTTCAAGGCGAGAGAAAAGGCGTTTGGGGCAGTTTCAGCATGATTTCCGCATGGGAAAGCTGATTTACCTGTTTTCTTCATTTTGAAGCAATTTTTCATCAAAATATTGCTTATTCTTGTTAGAATTGAGTCGTAACATGATGTTTCAACACGATATAATGAGTTTTGGTTATGTTCTGTAGATTCACAATGTATCTGTTTTCTGTGTCTTTTGGGCTTTTCAAGGCGAGAAAAAGGCGTTTGGGGCAGTTTCAGCATGATTTACGCATGGGAAAGCTGATTTACATCTCTTCTTCATTCAGAAGCATTTTTTTCCACAAAATATTGCTTATTCTTGGTAGACTTGAGTCGAAACATGATGTTTCAACACGATATAATGAGTTTTGGTTATGTTCTGTAGATTCACAATGTATCTGTTTTCTGTGTCTTTTTGGGCTTTTCAAGGCGAGAAAAGGCGTTTGGGAACAGTTTCAGCATGATTTACGCATGGGAAAGCTGATTTACCTGTTTTCTTCAATTTGAAGCAATTTTCCACAAAATATTGCTTATTCTTGTTAGAATTGAGTCGAAACATGATGTTTCAACACGATATAATGAGTTTTGGTTATGTTCTGTAGATTCACAATGTATCTGTTTTCTGTGTCTTTTGGGCTTTTCAAGGCGAGAAAAAGGCGTTTGGGGCAGTTTCAGCATGATTTACGCATGGGAAAGCTGATTTACCTCTCTTCTTCATTCAGAAGCAATTTTCTTCAAAATATTGCTTATTCTTGTTAAATTGAGTCGAAACATGATGTTTCAACACGATATAATGAGTTTTGGTTATGTTCTGTAGATTCACAATGTATCTGTTTTCTGTGTCTTTTGGGCTTTTCAAGGCGAGAAAAAGGCGTTTGGGGCAGTTTCAGCATGATTTACGCATGGGAAAGCTGATTTACCTCTCTTGTCTTCATTCAGAAGCAATTTTTCTTCAAAATATTGCTTATTCTTGTTTAAATTGAGTCGAAACATGATGTTTCAACACGATATAATGAGTTTTGGTTATGTTCTGTAGATTCACAATGTATCTGTTTTCTGTGTCTTTTGGGCTTTTCAAGGCGAGAAAAAGGCGTTTGGGAGCAGTTTCAGCATGATTTACGCATGGGAAAGCTGATTTACCTGTTTTCTTCAATTTGAAGCATTTTTTCCACAAAATATTGCTTATTCTTGTTAAATTGAGTCGAAACATGATGTTTCAACACGATATAATGAGTTTTGGTTATGTTCTGTAGATTCACAATGTATCTGTTTTCTGTGTCTTTTGGGCTTTTCAAGGCGAGAAAAAGGCGTTTAGAGTTTCAGCATGATTTACGCATGGGAAAGCTGATTTACCTCTCTTCTTCATTCAGAAGCAATTTTTCTTCTTCAAAATATTGCTTATTCTTGTTAGAATTGAGTCGAAACATGATGTTTCAACACGATATAATGAGTTTTGGTTATGTTCTGTAGATTCACAATGTATCTGTTTTCTGTGTCTTTTTGGGCTTTTCAAGGCGAGAAAAGGCGTTTGGGAGAGTTTCAGCATGATTTACGCATGGGAAAGCTGATTTACCTCTCTTCTCCATTCAGAAGCATTTTTTCTTCAAAATATTGCTTATTCTTGTTAGAACTGAGCCGGAACATGATGTTTCAACACGATATAATGAGTTTTGGTTATGTTCTGTAGATTCACAATGTATCTGTTTTCTGTGTCTTTTTGGGCTTTTCAAGGCGAGAAAAAGGCGTTTGGGGCAGTTTCAGCATGATTTACGCATGGGAAAGCTGATTTACCTCTTTTCTTCAATTTGAAGAAGCATTTTTCACAAAATATTGCTTATTCTTGTTAGAATTGAGTCGAAACATGATGTTTCAACACGATATAATGAGTTTTGGTTATGTTCTGTAGATTCACAATGTATCTGTTTTCTGTGTCTTTTGGGCTTTTCAAGGCGAGAAAAAGGCGTTTGGGGCAGTTTCAGCATGATTTACGCATGGGAAAGCTGATTTACCTCTTTTCTTCAATTTGAAGCAATTTTTCTTCAAAATATTGCTTATTCTTGTTAAATTGAGTCGAAACATGATGTTTCAACACGATATAATGAGTTTTGGTTATGTTCTGTAGATTCACAATGTATCTGTTTTCTGTGTCTTTTGGGCTTTTCAAGGCGAGAAAAAGGCGTTTGGGGCAGTTTCAGCATGATTTACGCATGGGAAAGCTGATTTACCTCTCTTCTTCAATTTGAAGCATTTTTCTTCAAAATATTGCTTATTCTTGTTAGAATTGAGTCGAAACATGATGTTTCAACACGATATAATGAGTTTTGGTTATGTTCTGTAGATTCACAATGTATCTGTTTTCTGTGTCTTTTGGGCTTTTCAAGGCGAGAAAAAGGCGTTTGGGGCAGTTTCAGCATGATTTACGCATGGGAAAGCTGATTTACCTCTCTTCTTCAATTTCAAGCAATTTTCTTCAAAATATTGCTTATTCTTGTTAGAATTGAGTCGAAACATGATGTTTCAACACGATATAATGAGTTTTGGTTATGTTCTGTAGATTCACAATGTATCTGTTTTCTGTGTCTTTTTGGGCTTTTCAAGGCGAGAAAAAGGCGTTTGGGAGCAGTTTCAGCATGATTTACGCATGGGAAAGCTGATTTACCTGTTTTCTTCAATTTGAAGCAATTTTCCACAAAATATTGCTTATTCTTGTTAAATTGAGTCGAAACATGATGTTTCAACACGATATAATGAGTTTTGGTTATGTTCTGTAGATTCACAATGTATCTGTTTTCTGTGTCTTTTGGGCTTTTCAAGGCGAGAAAAAGGCGTTTGGGGCAGTTTCAGCATGATTTACGCATGGGAAAGCTGATTTACCTGTTTTCTTCAATTTGAAGCAATTTTTTCTTCAAAATATTGCTTATTCTTGTTAAATTGAGTCGAAACATGATGTTTCAACACGATATAATGAGTTTTGGTTATGTTCTGTAGATTCACAATGTATCTGTTTTCTGTGTCTTTTTGGGCTTTTCAAGGCGAGAAAAGGCGTTTGGGGCAGTTTCAGCATGATTTAAGCATGGGAAAGCTGATTTACATCTCTTGTCCATTCAGAAGCATTTTTTCTTCAAAATATTGCTTATTCTTGTTAGAATTGAGTCGAAACATGATGTTTCAACACTGTATAATGAGTTTTGGTTATGTTCTGTAGATTCACAATGTATCTGTTTTCTGTGTCTTTTTGGGCTTTTCAAGGCGAGAGAAAAGGCGTTTGGGGCAGTTTCAGCATGATTTACGCATGGGAAAGCTGATTTACCTCTCTTCTTCAATTTGAAGCATTTTCTTCAAAATATTGCTTATTCTTGTTAGAATTGAGTCGAAACATGATGTTTCAACACGATATAATGAGTTTTGGTTATGTTCTGTAGATTCACAATGTATCTGTTTTCTGTGTCTTTTTGGGCTTTTCAAGGCGAGAAAAGGCGTTTGGGGCAGTTTCAGCATGATTTACGCATGGGAAAGCTGATTTACCTGTTTTCTTCAATTTGAAGCAATTTTTCCACAAAATATTGCTTATTCTTGTTAGAATTCAGTCGAAACATGATGTTTCAACACGATATAATGAGTTTTGGTTATGTTCTGTAGATTGACAATGTATCTGTTTTCTGTGTCTTTTTGGGCTTTTCAATGTGAGAAAAGGCGTTTGGGGCAGTTTCAGCATGATTTAGGCATGGGAAAGCTGATTTACCTCTCTTCTAAGTTATGAAGCAATTTTTCTTCAAAATATTGCTTATTCTTGTTAGAATTGAGTCGAAACATGATGTTTCAACACGATATAATGAGTTTTGGTTATGTTCTGTAGATTCACAATGTATCTGTTTTCTGTGTCTTTTGGGCTTTTCAAGGCGAGAAAAAGGCGTTTGTGGCAGTTTCTGCATGATTTACGCATGGGAAAGCTGATTTAACTGTTTTCTTCAATTTGAAGCAATTTTTCTTCAAAATATTGCTTATTCTTGTTAGAATTGAGTCGAAACATGATGTTTCAACACGATATAATGAGTTTTGGTTATGTTCTGTGGATTCACAATGTATCTGTTTTCTGTGTCTTTTTGGGCTTTTCAAGGCGAGAAAAGGCGTTTGGGGCAGTTTCAGCATGATTTACGCATGGGAAAGCTGATTTACCTCTCCTTGTCCATTCAGAAGCAATTTTTCCTCAAAACATTGCTTCTTCTTGTTAGAATTGAGTCGAAACATGATGTTTCAACACTATATAATGAGTTTTGGTTATGTTCTGTAGATTCACAATGTATCTGTTTTCTGTGTCTTTTTGGGCTTTTCAAGGCGAGAAAAGGCGTTTGGGGCAGTTTCAGCATGATTTACGCATGGGAAAGCCGATTTACCTGTTTTCTTCAATTTGAAGCAATTTTTTTCCATAAAATATTGCTTATTCTTGTTAAATTGAGTCGAAACATGATGTTTCAACACGATATAATGAGTTTTGGTTATGTTCTGTAGATTCACAATGTATCTGTTTTCTGTGTCTTTTGGGCTTTTCAAGGCGAGAAAAAGGCGTTTGGGGCAGTTTCAGCATGATTTACGCATGGGAAAGCTGATTTACCTGTTTTCTTCAATTTGAAGCAATTTTCCACAAAATATTGCTTATTCTTGTTAAATTGAGTCGAAACATGATGTTTCAACACGATATAATGAGTTTTGGTTATGTTCTGTAGATTCACAATGTATCTGTTTTCTGTGTCTTTTTGGGCTTTTCAAGGCGAGAAAAAGGCGTTTGGGGCAGTTTCAGCATGATTTACGCATGGGAAAGCTGATTTACCTCTCTTCTTCAATTTGAAGCATTTTTTCCACAAAATATTGCTTATTCTTGTTAAATTGAGTCGAAACATGATGTTTCAACACGATATAATGAGTTTTGGTTATGTTCTGTAGATTCACAATGTATCTGTTTTCTGTGTCTTTTGGGCTTTTCAAGGCGAGAAAAAGGCGTTTGGGGCAGTTTCAGCATGATTTACGCATGGGAAAGCTGATTTACCTCTCTTCTTCAATTCAGAAGCATTTTTTCTTCAAAATATTGCTTATTCTTGTTAGAATTGAGTCGAAACATGATGTTTCAACACGATATAAGGAGTTTTGGTTATGTTCTGTAGATTCACAAGGTATCTGTTTTCTGTGTCTTTTGGGCTTTTCAAGGCGAGAAAAAGGCGTTTTGGGGCAGTTTCAGCATGATTTACGCATGGGAAAGCTGATTTAATTGTTTCTTTCAATTTGAAGCAATTTTTTCCACAAAATATTGCTTATTCTTGTTAGAATTGAGTCGAGACATGATGTTTCAACATGATATAATGAGTTTTGGTTATGTTCTGTAGATTCACAATGTATCTGTTTTCTGTGTCTTTTTGGGCTTTTCAAGGCGAGAAAAGGCGTTTGGGGCAGTTTCAGCATGATTTAGGCATGGGAAAGCTGATTTACCTCTCTTGTCCATTCAGAAGCATTTTTTCTTCAAAATATTGCTTATTCTTGTTAGAATTGAGTCGAAACATGATGTTTCAACACGATATAATGAGTTCTGATTATGTTCTGTAGATTCACAATGTATCTGTTTTCTGTGTCTTTTTGGGCTTTTCAAGGCGAGAAAAGGCGTTTGGGGCAGTTTCAGCATGATTTACGCATGGGAAAGCTGATTTACCTGTTCTTCTTCAATTTGAAGCAATTTTTTCCACAAAATATTGCTTATTCTTGTTAAATTAGTCGAAACATGATGTTTCAACACGATATAATGAGTTTTGGTTATGTTCTGTAGATTCACAATGTATCTGTTTTCTGTGTCTTTTGGGCTTTTCAAGGCGAGAGAAAAAGGCGTTTGGGGCTGTTTCAGCATGATTTACGCTTGTGAAAGCTGATTTACCTGTTTTCTTCAATTTGAAGAAATTTTTCCACAAAATATTGCTTATTCTTGTTTTAATTGAGTCGTATCATGATGTTTCAACACGTTATAATGAGTTTTGGTTATGTTCTGTAGATTCACAATGTATCTGTTTTCTGTGTCTTTTGGGCTTTTCAAGGCGAGAAAAAGGCGTTTGGGGCAGTTTCAGCATGATTTACGCATGGGAAAGCTGATTTAACTGTTTTCTTCAATTTGAAGCAATTTTTCTTCAAAATATTGCTTATTCTTGTTAGAATTGAGTCGAAACATGATGTTTCAACACGATATAATGAGTTTTGGTTATGTTCTGTAGATTCACAATGTATCTGTTTTCTGTGTCTTTTGGGCTTTTCAAGGCGAGAAAAAGGCGTTTGGAACAGTTTCAGCATGATTTACGCATGGGAAAGCTGATTTACCTCTCTTCTTCATTCAGAAGCAATTTTCTTCAAAATATTGCTTATTCTTGTTAGAATTGAGTCGAAACATGATGTTTCAACACGATATAATGAGTTTTGGTTATGTTCTGTAGATTCACAATGTATCTGTTTTCTGTGTCTTTTGGGCTTTTCAAGGCGAGAAAAGGCGTTTGGGGCAGTTTCAGCATGATTTACGCATGGGAAAGCTGATTTACCTCTCTTCTTCAATTTGAAGCAATTTTCTTCAAAATATTGCTTATTCTTGTTAGAATTGAGTCGAAACATGATGTTTCAACACGATATAATGAGTTTTGGTTATGTTCTGTAGATTCACAATGTATCTGTTTTCTGTGTCTTTTGGGCTTTTCAAGGCGAGAAAAAGGCGTTTGGGGCAGTTTCAGCATGATTTACGCATGGGAAAGCTGATTTACCTCTTTTCTTCAATTTGAAGCAATTTTTCTTCAAAATATTGCTTATTCTTGTTTAAATTGAGTCGAAACATGATGTTTCAACACGATATAATGAGTTTTGGTTATGTTCTGTAGATTCACAATGTATCTGTTTTCTGTGTCTTTTGGGCTTTTCAAGGCGAGAAAAAGGCGTTTGGGGCAGTTTCAGCATGATTTACGCATGGGAAAGCTGATTTACCTCTCTTCTTCAATTTGAAGCAATTTTTCTTCAAAATATTGCTTATTCTTGTTAGAATTGAGTCGAAACATGATGTTTCAACACGATATAATGAGTTTTGGTTATGTTCTGTAGATTCACAATGTATCTGTTTTCTGTGTCTTTTGGGCTTTTCAAGGCGAGAAAAAGGCGTTTGGGGCAGTTTCAGCATGATTTACGCATGGGAAAGCTGATTTACCTCTCTTCTTCAATTTGAAGCAATTTTTCTTCAAAATATTGCTTATTCTTGTTAGAATTGAGTCGAAACATGATGTTTCAACACGATATAATGAGTTTTGGTTATGTTCTGTAGATTCACAATGTATCTGTTTTCTGTGTCTTTTGGGCTTTTCAAGGCGAGAAAAAGCGTTTGGGGCAGTTTCAGCATGATTTACGCATGGGAAAGCTGATTTACCTCTTTTCTTAAAATAGAAGCAATTTTAACACAAAAAAAAGCTTATTCTTGTTAGAATTGAGTCGAAACATGATGTTTCAACACGATATAATGAGTTTTGGTTATGTTCTGTAGATTCACAATGTATCTGTTTTCTGTGTCTTTTGGGCTTTTCAAGGCGAGAAAAAGGCGTTTGGGGCAGTTTCAGCATGATTTACGCATGGGAAAGCTGATTTACCTCTCTTCTTCAATTTGAAGCAATTTTCCACAAAATATTGCTTATTCTTGTTAGAATTGAGTCGAAACATGATGTTTCAACACGATATAATGAGTTTTGGTTATGTTCTGTAGATTCACAATGTATCTGTTTTCTGTGTCTTTTGGGCTTTTCAAGGCGAGAAAAAGGCGTTTGGGAACAGTTTCAGCATGATTTACGCATGGGAAAGCTGATTTACCTCTGTTTTCTTCAATTTGAAGCATTTCTTCAAAATATTGCTTATTCTTGTTAAATTGAGTCGAAACATGATGTTTCAACACGATATAATGAGTTTTGGTTATGTTCTGTAGATTCACAATGTATCTGTTTTCTGTGTCTTTTTGGGCTTTTCAAGGCGAGAGAAAAGGCGTTTGGGGCAGTTTCAGCATGATTTACGCAAGTTACAGCTGATTTAACTGTTTCCAACAATTTGAAGAAATGTTTCTTCAAAATATTGCTTATTCTAGTTAGAATTGAGTCGAAACATGATGTTTCAACACGATATAATGAGTGTTGGTTATGTTCTGTAGATTCACAATGTATCTGTTTTCTGTGTCTTTTGGGCTTTTCAAGGCGAGAAAAAGGCGTTTGGGGCAGTTTCAGCATGATTTACGCATGGGAAAGCTGATTTACCTGTTTTCTTCAATTTGAAGCAATTTTTCCACAAAATATTGCTTATTCTTGTTAAATTGAGTCGAAACATGATGTTTCAACACGATATAATGAGTTTTGGTTATGTTCTGTAGATTCACAATGTATCTGTTTTCTGTGTCTTTTGGGCTTTTCAAGGCGAGAAAAAGGCGTTTGGGGAACAGTTTCAGCATGATTTACGCATGGGAAAGCTGATTTACCTCTCTTCTTCAATTTGAAGCAATTTTTCTTAAAATATTGCTTATTCTTGTTAGAATTGAGTCGAAACATGATGTTTCAACACGATATAATGAGTTTTGGTTATGTTCTGTAGATTCACAATGTATCTGTTTTCTGTGTCTTTTTGGGCTTTTCAAGGCGAGAAAAAGGCGTTTGGGCAGTTTCAGCATGATTTACACATGGGAAAGCAGATTTACCTGTTTTATTAAATTTGAAGCAATTTTTTCCAAAATATTGCTTATTCTTGTTAAATTGAGTCGAAACATGATGTTTCAACACGATATAATGAGTTTTGGTTATGTTCTGTAGATTCACAATGTATCTGTTTTCTGTGTCTTTTGGGCTTTTCAAGGCGAGAAAAAGGCGTTTGGGGCAGTTTCAGCATGATTTACGCATGGGAAAGCTGATTTACCTCTTTTCTTCAATTTGAAGCAATTTTTCTTCAAAATATTGCTTATTCTTGTTAATTGAGTCGAAACATGATGTTTCAACACGATATAATGAGTTTTGGTTATGTTCTGTAGATTCACAATGTATCTGTTTTCTGTGTCTTTTGGGCTTTTCAAGGCGAGAAAAAGGCGTTTGGGAACAGTTTCAGCATGATTTACGCATGGGAAAGCTGATTTACCTGTTTTCTTCAATTTGAAGCAATTTTCCACAAAATATTGCTTATTCTTGTTAGAATTGAGTCGAAACATGATGTTTCAACACGATATAATGAGTTTTGGTTATGTTCTGTAGATTCACAATGTATCTGTTTTCTGTGTCTTTTGGGCTTTTCAAGGCGAGAAAAAGGCGTTTGGGGCAGTTTCAGCATGATTTACGCATGGGAAAGCTGATTTACCTGTTTTCTTCAATTTGAAGCAATTTTTCCATAAATATTGCTTATTCTTGTTAAATTGAGTCGAAACATGATGTTTCAACACGATATAATGAGTTTTGGTTATGTTCTGTAGATTCACAATGTATCTGTTTTCTGTGTCTTTTGGGCTTTTCAAGGCGAGAAAAAGGCGTTTGGGAGCAGTTTCAGCATGATTTACGCATGGGAAAGCTGATTTACCTCTCTTGTCCATTCAGAAGCATTTTTCTTCAAAATATTGCTTATTCTTGTTAGAATTGAGTCGAAACATGATGTTTCAACACGATATAATGAGTTTTGGTTATGGTCTGTGGATTCACAATGTATCTGTTTTCTGTGTCTTTTGGGCTTTTCAAGGCGAGAAAAAGGCGTTTGGAACAGTTTCAGCATGATTTACGCATGGGAAAGCTGATTTACCTCTCTTTCTTCAATTTGAAGCAATTTTCTCCACAAAATATTGCTTATTCTTGTTAAATTGAGTCGAAACATGATGTTTCAACACGATATAATGAGTTTTGGTTATGTTCTGTAGATTCACAATGTATCTGTTTTCTGTGTCTTTTGGGCTTTTCAAGGCGAGAAAAAGGCGTTTGGGGCAGTTTCAGCATGATTTACGCATGGGAAAGCTGATTTACCTCTTTTCTTCAATTTGAAGCAATTTTTTCTTCAAAATATTGCATATTCTTATTAGAATTGAGTCGAAACATGATGTTTCAACACGATATAATTAGTTTTGGTTATGTTCTGTAGATTCACAATGTATCTGTTTTCTGTGTCTTTTGGGCTTTTCAAGGCGAGAAAAAGGCGTTTGGGGCAGTTTCAGCATGATTTACGCATGGGAAAGCTGATTTACCTGTTTTCTTCAATTTGAAGCTTTTCCACAAAATATTGCTTATTCTTGTTAAATTGAGTCGAAACATGATGTTTCAACACGATATAATGAGTTTTGGTTATGTTCTGTAGATTCACAATGTATCTCTTTTCTGTGTCTTTTTGGGCTTTTCAAGGCGAGAAAAGGCGTTTGGGGCAGTTTCAGCATGATTTAGGCATGGGAAAGCTGATTTACCTCTCTTGTCCATTCTGAAGCATTTTTTCTTCAAAATATTGCTTATTCTTGTTAGAATTGGGTCGAAACATGATGTTTCAACACGATATAATGAGTTTTGGTTATGTTCTGTAGATTCACAATGTATCTGTTTTCTGTGTCTTTTTGGGCTTTTCAAGGCGAGAAAAGGCGTTTGGGGCAGTTTCAGCATGATTTACGCATGGGAAAGCTGATTTACCTGTTTTCTTCAATGTGAAGCAATTTTCCACAAAATATTGCTTATTCTTGTTAGAATTGAGTCGAAACATGATGTTTCAACACGATATAATGAGGATGGGTTATGTTCTGTAGATTCACAATGTATCTGTATTCTGTGTCTTTTGGGCTTTTCAAGGCGAGAAAAAGGCGTTTGGGGCAGTTTCAGCATGATTTACGCATGGGAAAGCTGATTTACCTTCTTGTCCAATTTGAAGCATTTTTCTTCAAAATATTGCTTATTCTTGTTAGAATTGAGTCGAAACATGATGTTTCAACACGATATAATGAGTTTTGGTTATGTTCTGTAGATTCACAATGTATCTGTTTTCTGTGTCTTTTGGGCTTTTCAAGGCGAGAAAAAGGCGTTTGGGGCAGTTTCAGCATGATTTACGCATGGGAAAGCTGATTTACCTCTCTTTTCTTCAATTTGAAGCAATTTTTCCAAAATATTGCTTATTCTTGTTAGAATTGAGTCGAAACATGATGTTTCAACACGATATAATGAGTTTTGGTTATGTTCTGTAGATTCACAATGTATCTGTTTTCTGTGTCTTTTTGGGCTTTTCAAAGGCGAGAAAAAGGCGTTTGGGAACAGTTTCAGCATGATTTACGCATGGGAAAGCTGATTTACTCTGTTTTCTTCAATTTGAAGCAATTTTCCACAAAATATTGCTTATTCTTGTTAAATTGAGTCGAAACATGATGTTTCAACACGATATAATGAGTTTTGGTTATGTTCTGTAGATTCACAATGTATCTGTTTTCTGTGTCTTTTGGGCTTTTCAAGCGAGAAAAAGGCGTTTGGAACAGTTTCAGCATGATTTACGCATGGGAAAGCTGATTTACCTCTCTTCTTCAATTTGAAGCAATTTTTCTTCAAAATATTGCTTATTCTTGTTAGAATTGAGTCGAAACATGATGTTTCAACACGATATAATGAGTTTTGGTTATGTTCTGTAGATTCACAATGTATCTGTTTTCTGTGTCTTTTGGGCTTTTCAAGGCGAGAAAAAGGCGTTTGGGAACAGTTTCAGCATGATTTACGCATGGGAAAGCTGATTTACCTGTTTTCTTGTCAATTTGAAGCATTTTTCTTCAAAATATTGCTTATTCTTGTTAGAATTGAGTCGGAACATGATGTTTCAACACGATATAATGAGTTTTGGTTATGTTCTGTAGATTCACAATGTATCTGTTTTCTGTGTCTTTTTGGGCTTTTCAAGGCGAGAAAAAGGCGTTTGGAACAGTTTCAGCATGATTTTCTCATGGGAAAGCTGATTTTCCTGTTTTCTTCAATTTGAAGCAATTTTACATCAAAATATTTCTTATTCTTGTTAGAATTGAGTGGTAACATGATGTTTCAACACGATATAATGAGTTTTGGTTATGTTCTGTAGATTCACAATGTATCTGTTTTCTGTGTCTTTTGGGCTTTTCAAGGCGAGAAAAAGGCGTTTGGAACAGTTTCAGCATGATTTACGCATGGGAAAGCTGATTTACCTGTTTTCTTCAATTTGAAGCAATTTTCCATAAAATATTGCTTATTCTTGTTAGAATTGAGTCGAAACATGATGTTTCAACACGATATAATGAGTTTTGGTTATGTTCTGTAGATTCACAATGTATCTGTTTTCTGTGTCTTTTGGGCTTTTCAAGGCGAGAAAAAGGCGTTTGGAGCAGTTTCAGCATGATTTACGCATGGGAAAGCTGATTTACCTGTTCTTCTCCAATTTGAAGCATTTTTTCCATAAAATATTGCTTATTCTTGTTAGAATTGAGTCGAAACATGATGTTTCAACACGATATAATGAGTTTTGGTTATGTTCTGTAGATTCACAATGTATCTGTTTTCTGTGTCTTTTGGGCTTTTCAAGGCGAGAAAAAGGCGTTTGGGGCAGTTTCAGCATGATTTACGCATGGGAAAGCTGATTTACCTGTTTTCTTCAATTTGAAGCAATTTTCCATAAAATATTGCTTATTCTTGTTAGAATTGAGTCGAAACATGATGTTTCAACACGATATAATGAGTTTTGGTTATGTTCTGTAGATTCACAATGTATCTGTTTTCTGTGTCTTTTGGGCTTTTCAAGGCGAGAAAAAGGCGTTTGGGGCAGTTTCAGCATGATTTACGCATGGGGTCAAACATGATGTTTCAACC